>CM060173.1:60411933-60521366 GCA_030549775.1 Tamarix chinensis | reverse complement strand
TTCTTGACTAGAAATCTCATGATCAACATCATCAAAAATTTGGCACTCTTCAATTTCCAATATTGGGTCATTTTCTTATATTAGATGCACAAAATTATACAACACATAAGTATCATTCATAATTCTTATTATCATCATTATATTGAATCCAAAATTACCATTCATAATCCCCCAATTCTTCTTCCCCACTCCAATTATTCTTTCAGTAGAATTACTTGATTTTACATGATGAAGTTTCATGGAGTATTAACTTTCCATTCACTGAGATGGTATAATGTCCTTCGTTAAGGAGCTAGAAAAACCAGCCTATTCGTATACCCCACATCCATAATATAATATTTATCTATATGAATAAAAAAAAGTATAATTTCTTACTCAATTGTATGAACACAAATGTTGTACATATATAAAATCATAAGTTATTAATGATTATTCGCTGGGACATATAATTGATTTCATCTAATTAAGGGCCATGCAAAACTCAAGAATCAAAAGTGGGTGTCTCCCATCTAGGTAAGACATATAAAAATTTCAAGCTAGGATCGTACTCATAATACAGTAGTCATAATGATGCCCTTTCTATTTTGATATCTTCATAAAATGTTCATTGGAACATTGAATAACATGTGAGTCCCATCGAGTGCTCTAATAACATTATATAGAAAATATATAAAATGTAAACATTACTTAAGCATCATGGGAAGGAAAATATATTTGTGGGAGTTAGATATGATATGAGCATTACCTCAAACCACTTCTATCTCTCTACATCGGGAATGTTAAGGATATAGCCATACCTCCTTATGTAATAACTTCTCACTTTCAAATTGCATATAATACTCTAAATTGCAGACAATACTCTATGAAACTATTAACTAATCATTTCAATAGATTACTTGACACACTTATACATTAACCTATACTTCAAGATATGGAAAAGGATATATGACAACATTGTTATTGCTTCTGCGATGGACACGTGCCTTGTTAAAACCAACCCACCCTACCAAAACTTTGCATAAGTTCAAAAAATATTGTCTACTCATCCTTAATTGTTCAATATCATTGGCATTCCTATACAAGCTATAGATAAATATTCTTGTAATCTCACATTCAGGTAACAGTTGTCTAATGATAATCCTCCTAATAGTTAAGTGCTCACTATAATAACATTGGAAATCTAAAAAAATAATCATTATAGCCACAATAATCACTTTTATTTTCCTAATTCTTCTTCTCAACACTCCTTTGAATTATGTCCATATCCTTCTAAAACCAATCGAACACATAGTGTTTATTACACAAAATTACACATATAAAATAGAAAGTAGATAAATAGCAATATCACATTGCAAGGTTTCATCATCTAAGGTCCAGTAAGAGGATATAACACATTAGAACTTAGGAAATGGCACAAAAAGTTATCTTACAACACCTATCTATAATCTGATATAGTAGGCTATAAGCATTTAGCAAATATTATGTTGGAAGCAATGTTTGAGTGCCCCGAAATTCATGGTGTCATTTAACAATATGATGACAACTCTTGGAAGTGAATACTTTATTACAAAAATGAGATTGACCTCCATTATGAAATTCTCTATACAAGGAGCATAGTGTTCCCCAATCAAATCAATATAGAGAGAAAGCATAAGCATATAATATAATACTTGTAATATCAATTAAAAGCCCTCCTATTAGTCATCATCTAGCAAATATGGCTAATTCACACTTCAGTTGACAAAGATGAAATATAAAAGGATAATTAACAACTCTAATAACAAATTGAATAATAGAAAAGGGGATTTATCAAATCTAAAGCACACTTTAAGCTGAGATGAACTTAACACATATTTTTCACTTAAAACTAAAATTTAAAAAAAAAAACTCATTCTCACTTCAAATTGAGGGGAGATTCATAGAGAACACATGAGAATTGTACCTAACAACAAGTAGATAGAGATTGAAATCATGTTGAAGAAGATTGAGTGAAATAAGCTAAGAAATCACAAATGGGTGAAGAATTGAATAGATGTAATGATTGAGAAGATGAAGTGGTAACATGTAGAAGAATATCGATTTGTCTTAGTGATGATGATGGTGATAATTCATGAGAGGATATGATGGTATCAAAGCTCCTAAGTGACTGTGATGGAGTCAAAGAGGATGAACTCTTGAGCGGTAGTGATGGTGTCATAGACCAATTGTTTAGTGAAAATTTGTAACTCCTGCAATTTCGTTCCATTAATTGTTAAATGACTCAAATGATTATTATACAAATCCTTAAAAATTAGTGATTATATTTTTTTATGTATCTAAACATATTATTGAAGTAATAGAAGCTTATAAGCTCTTTTTAAAGTGAAATCCTTCATACAAATCTCTCATCTAAACAAACCCTACAAAACTATAGCCTTAACCAATACTTTGAATCAAGATCACATTATTACATGTGCTAAACATAATACATAGGGGCTTACCAAAGACCTTTTGTAAACTACCAATAGATTGTAGAACTAATAAAAGATAAATCAAGTATAAAAAGATAAACAAAATTGAAATCTTCATGGACAAAGACACCATGGGTCACCTCTATTGATAAACATGGGCATGTTTTAGCTAACATTGCCATAGTATTTCAATATTATTTTCTACTACAAATTTCATTCATTGATTCTTTTCGATGTGATTTTATTCCCAACACTCTTCGGTCATGTTAGCCTCAAAAACCTCATTCTCCTTTTTTTTCCACCATACTAAATCCATTCATAGCCTATTCATATAGATATTGATTCTAATAAAATTCTCCTCAATCTTCACCCACATCTATCCACGATCAAGCCCAATGATCATTGCAACATTCTCTACCCGATAACATTTCCTCTCTTACCAAAGTCCCTCCATTGTCACTCATATCAAGCTTCAAGAAATTCCCTCTAGTTCATTCCTTGTATGACTACATACCTCCATTTCATGATCCATCGGACTACAATCCATGTGAATGGAATTACCCAAGTTATCCAACCTTCTCAATGAAATAAGGTAATGACAAACCTTAGTTCACATAGGCCAAATTCTAAATTATCACTAAAGATAATAAAGAATCATATGGAGATTTATGTTTATTTATAGAGAGGATAAAAGAAACATTTAATATAATATTTCTAATTTTTTTAAGAATGCATAATTAATAATAATCCTTTTTTAGGTATTTCTAAATACTAATATCCTTTCATTATCCCCTTTCCTAACAATGTGTCCCTGTTTAGCACATTGTCTATTTATAATGATTGCACATTGAACATGCATAATAAGAATATTTCTAAATACTCCCAAATGCATGGTATAAGAATTGATCTCCATAGCTCTAATGCCTACATTACATGCCATAATTTTTACGACCCCTTTTCTCCATTTTTTATTCTTTCTTTTTCTTTTATGTGAAATTCTATTATATATCTAGGTGTGACCACCGTGCCAAATAATAATAATTAATACACCCTTCATTCATTCATTTTTGTATACACTCTTCTCATTTTCTCTACCCTCAATCCCCACTTTGTCTTCTCTCTCTCGACTGCTCCATCTCCAACCTACTTGACTCTTCATCACTCTTCTTTTCTTAACCTTTCTTCCTCATCCATTTATTTATGGCCATCTCTCTCTCTCTCTCTCTCTCTCTCTCTCTCTCTCGCGTCATGCATCCCCCTATAAAAGTCCTTCCTCCTCTAAAACCACCATTGCCTTCTATCTCTCTCTTTTCACTCTCTCCTCCCACAAACTTTTTTCAGTTTCTTTCCTACTAAACTACCCCCTTGTCTATCTTCAATTCTCTCTCAAAAAAGTACAAAAGTAGAGAAATCAACCATGATGTGTTTAATTAGGTTCTTACACACACACCCGCCACCACCATTTTCATGAAGTGTTCACCTTGTTGTGAAAAACACACACAAACAAAGGTGATTTGACCAAAGAAGAAGATGAACGTCTTATTAATTATACAAGACTACCAATGATGTACTATTTTAATAAATTCATTTTAGTTTATATTTAATTTAGTTTTAAATAATGATTGTTTTAATTTAAATTGAGGACTATTGTCCTTGTAATTGATGTTTTTCTTTCTTTGGTTTAATGTTTATTTAATCATCCATTTATGTTTTTATTTTCTTTTTTGGGTTGATATTCATTCAAGCTTTGGTTAATATATTTTTCTTCTTTAGCCTAATGTTTATTTAAACTTTGGTTGGTGAGTCTTTTTCTTTGGTTTGGTGTTTATTCAAGCTTTAGTGTTTTTCCTTCTTTAAGCTAATGTTTTTGTAAGTTTCAATTATTAGTATTTTTTCTTCTTTGATTTAATGTCTATCTAGATTCATTTTGTGCTTTTCTTTATTTCTATTCGTATTTATTTTAGTTTACTATGATATTTTATTAAAAAATAATGAATAATATGAATGTTTAAAATTCAAATTATTATCACTATTTAATTAATTATTATAATTGTAATTATAAAAAGCGTGCAAGGGAAGTAAATAAACCAGGAGGTTACAACCTAAAAGCATGTTTGTGACTTTCAATTTTCTAATAAGAAAAAAAAATATTTAGAAACTTTTTGGGAGGGGTGGCGGCTTGTTCTGCCAAATTAAAACAAAGCATGGTACCAACAACTAGGTGCCACGAGTTTTGCAGCATCCGTGTTTAAAATATTGTCTATGCAACTCTCTAGATCATATTTGGTGGGAAGGGGTGCTGGGTGTTGGCATGGCACACGTGCTGACTGAAATAAAAAAGAATTTGTATAGATTGACCACTGTTATTTAAAAACAGTACTACAAACATGTCAATCATGCCAAAGTTACTCGGCACATCCGGCCGACGTGATAAATACAAACAAAAGACATCATTGCTCTAGGAGCGACTACGCAGGACAGGGATATACAATGTTGAATGAATTAGTCATCGTCTGATAGACAAACTACATCCCCGCTGTACCTTGATGAGATGACACGACATTAGCTGGAGCTACAGCTTGGTCAGACGAATTAGGAGAAGTTCCAAATTCAGAAAAATCTGATGGATTTTGCGTCAGATCCGGTAGAGGCAAAGTGCTTTCCAGGGCTGCTCCACTTTGAGTACTAACACCTACCAGCAACTCCATAGCAGAAAGAGAGGAATTTTGATAGACTGGTGACCAAACACTTTCAGGTTGATGGGACCAACCCCGTGAACCAGACAGGTAAGTTGGCAGTGCTACTGCTTGCTGTGGCCTTGCCACCAAGGTAGGAGCATACGGAGATGTGGCAGAAGGGCTGCTAGATGATTGCAAATTCAAAGCCCCACAATTGGGAAAAAGATAAATTGCCCGAAGATGGGAACGTGGGCGGCCTGAAGTATTGGAGGTGCGGTGCTGGCCCACGTAAATCACTGCCCAACTGCCGATTACTTGGAGCAGGCATGGTTGAGCATATCTGAGGTGGTCTATTCGGGATACTCGAGAAAATTGCCGAAGAAGTGTTGGTCGTATTCAGCGGTTCCGTAATTTGTGGACAGACTACGGGTAGACCAGATGAAGTGGCATTATCAATAGCAGAGGATCTAGAAGGAGCCTGCTGTGACTGAGACACCTGCCGCACACGCCTTGAAGGCGAATCTGCAGATCCAAAGTCAAAGTGTACGACCAAATATTAGTCAAAAAACAAAACATACTATCCTCATGTCATGTCTCTATATATCTCTGCATTTTGCATTTTGAATATGAATGCCCGGGCGAAGGGGGGAGAGGGGAGCCAGGTAAATGAGAATGGAGAAAAGAACAATGATGGAAGGTGGAGTGATTGAGGTACCATCTGGTAAAAATTAGATGCTGAAATGAAGCATACATTATTGTAATATGTATAAAAGGTAAGGGCACTTCTGGAACTTATCAAACAGTAATGAGTCGTGTGAGCTGAAATGTTGTGATAATCGAAAAATAATTTAGTTACCAATGGGCGCCTAAGTAATTTGCACTACAACCACAAGTCCAAGGTACAAAGCCAATTCACTAACACCGAAGGTTTTGCAAACATAGATAACAGTGAAAAAAGATTAGAGAACGGCCTACCATGTCGGGCTCCTGAAGGAGGCCTATAATTTGAGCATTTAGACCTGAGTGCCTCAGCCAAAATCTTGTTCATTAGGACCCTGTTGTGATTAATGTCCAGTTGCTGTTTCTTTAGCGCATACACTGCATCAGCTTCCTGGATCTTTGTCTCGTACTTCCTCCGAATTTGGGCAGCCATCTCCTCTATCTCTTTCTCACGGTCAGATTTTAGCCCCCGAATCTGGTAAAAAATACTCATAATCAGATATTAAAAACAAGTATAAAGGTAAGCTAATACTGAAAAAGGATCCAATTACTAACCATCTCGTCATGGAGTCTTATGGCTTCATCTGACTCTTTACGTAATCTTTCCAATTCATTATGAAGGGATCAGACGACAAATGCAGAGAATTATGGGAGACCACAGGAGCCACAACTGACGTTGGAGGATGACTGCAATCAAAAGAAGTTGGCCGACCTCTTGTGGCTGAATTCATTTCATATTGAACCAAACTTGGGCCATTCGCAGGAACAGGATTTTCAATGTAAGGTTGTGAAGAACCTCTGATCAATATATCAGCACAATCCTGATTCCCATCACCAGGTTCCAGGAAGAGCTGATTCTCAGTTAAAGGTAAAACAGATTGCTCATGACCCAAAGGAGTAGGAGACAGAGATGCAGAAACAGTAAATTCAGTAACGGGGAAACTGCCCTCCGCCTCATCATGTGCTTCTGTATGATCAGATGATGATGCTTCAGCTGGAGGCATAGAAGAAGTCTTGTCAGCACCTCTTTCTGATGGATCCTGCATTTCCTTTCCATGAGGTCCACAAGTTCCATTGCCATGACCCTAAACATAAAGATATAGGATCGCATGGCATGAAATAATTAGCTATCTATATAAACTCTCGAAGCAGAAAGACCATTCTCAAAACAGTAATGAACAGCCATAAAATTAGAAGAAATAGGTTCCTACTCCACATATATAACATGGCAATCACACCACCATGAAAAACAAAGAGCCCCAAGGACAATATATGTCCCACATCGGTTTGTGAGGGAATTTTTGGACAGTTTAGATGGGGGGATGGGGGTCAACCCTCCACTCTTGAGCTATCTTTTGGGTGGAGTTTAGGCTCTTTCTGGGGGTTACCCCTAGGACCTCCCGGGCAATTACATCTTTGGGGTCCATATTAGCTGGTCCCGGATGATTACACCTTGGGGTTCCAAGTAGGGTTCGTTGAACGTGACGATATCTAATCGATAGTCGAGGTTCGTATCATCTGGTATCAGAGCCAAACCTCCGTAGTGGCCCACATGTGGGCAAGTCAAAGTCCCGGGCAATTACATCTTGCTCGATTACAAGCAATCTAAAGGAGGCGGGAATGATGTGTCCCACATCAGTTCCTAAGAAAATCTTTAGACAATTTATATGGGGGAGTCAAGTCAACCCTCTACTCTTAAGCTAACTTTTGTGTGGAGTTAGGGCTCTTCCCGGGGCCTCCCGAGCGATTATAATCTTTGGGGTCCATATTAGTTGGTCCTAGATAATTATGCCTAAGAGTTCTGGGTGGGGCACGTTTAGCATGACGATATCTAATCGATAGGCGAGGTCCGTATCAGGACACCAAATTTTAGTCAATTATTAAGGGAAAGATAGAACGCATTTCCATGATACCTTTGGGTATTGTACTCTACATACATAAAATTAAAAGAAACAGGTTCCTACTCTAGACACATAAAATTAGAAATCCAGTCAAAAGAACCCACCCTTAACATCTGATTGTACCAAAATAATCTTTAAGCCAAAGTTTTCAAAACCCAACTGGTGATTGAACAAGTTTGGCAAACTTGGTTATTAAATATAATAATAAAAAAATTATAAATAAAGTTGCATTTAAATGAAACAGTAATATAATTAGATGAACTTTTTTAAATATATATAATCTATATAATCCAAGTCATCCAACTCTGGGCACATGTCCAACTAACCTAGCCCAAGTCTAAATAACCAAACCCTAGTATGTATGTATTTGTGTGTGTGTGTGTGTGTGTGTATTGCGTAACACCTTCCCTCCCCATTCTCCTGTCATCCCCTCTGCCATCCCCTTTCCAATAACCAATCATTGATTATTCCAATAAGGGGGTATTCCATGTCCCCTCTCTAAAACACCCCCACTCTCTTTCTCTCTCTCTCTCTCTCTGTGCACATCAAACCCCTTCCTCGTCCCTCCACTAATTGAGAACATCCGTAGTCATTGGCGTACAAATTAGCTTAATAACATCATTGGTGCAAAGACTTAATCATCTTCCCAAATATGGGTTAGGCTCATTCACTTGCAGCACCACAAAGAAGAAAAGGAAAGAGAAAACAAAGCATAAGAAGGTCAAGCCAGATGTTAGGCATCCAACAAAAGGCTTGATGTTGGTAAATACTTTCAAAAAAGTACTTCACACAATTAAACTAAGTGAGAATCTTTTATTCAATCAAAAGCACGTGTGGCACATAGAAACTTGGACAGCTTCCACAGTGAAAAAGGAGGATCCTATTGAAAACCTTTAGAATAAGCAAACAAATATTGATGAATTAATTGTTAAATACGCACGAGTGCTAAAAAAAGGGTCAAAGTTGACAGTTTTGGAGTAAATTTCTGAGAACGAAAAGGAATATCCTTCTGTGCACTTTCAGTGCCTACTGACATAGTGTGCAAGTAAGATTTTATCCTTGGTAATAAAAAAGAGTATGATCAAGAAGGAATATAACTCTCACTTCACAAAAGTAAAAGGAACAAACAGCAGAGAACTAGAAAACTAGTTGAATGTAGTTATAGTGGTAAGGAAAGCATGAGCATATCTCCGACTTAGAAGGCCAGAGCAAACATTTCAACAAATTCTAAAGTAGCAATGTATCAAAATATGATATCAAATATCATAAAGAAAGGCCAGTTGGATCCAGATGACTAGCTTGCGACTAAAAGCAAACATGAGCTACGGAGTGATACATGTCACCTATGATCAATAATTGAAGAGTCTGGGTCTTCTTCCATCCTCTCAAGAATGGAAATTATTTATTGACAAATCTTTAACCTTAGGTTCTTTTTGAATTTCTAGTGAAGGATACAGGCTTTAGACATTGATAGATATGAGACCAAGAAGCACTGGAATGGTCAATATTTGAAGAGCCTGAGCCTTCTGACATCCTCTCACCAATGATCAATAATTGAAGAGTCTGGGTCTTCTGCCATCCTCTCAAGAATGGAAATTATTTATTGACAAATCTTTAACCTTAGGTTCTTTTTGAATTTCTGGTGAAGGAAATAGGCTTGAGACATTGATAGATATGAGACATACAATGAAATATCAGTACCGCAATTGTGTATGGACCGCAATTTCGCGGTTTTTGGATCAATTGCGACGCGAAATTCCGAAAATGCGGCTGTTTCAAAAAATTACATATTTATCGCTGCAATATAGGCGAAATTTCGGATATTAGCCGATATTTTACCAATATTGGCCGATATTTACCGATATTTGTTGTGTAAAAGAATTAAAAAATCACGCCGTAACAACTGCGACATAAAAAATATCATTCGCAACACCCCGATACCGCAACCGCAATCGTGACCGTAACCGCGGTTTTCTTGTATGATATGAGACCAAGAAGCAATGGAATGGTCGGTATGCACAAAATTATGGAACGAATCTAAAATTTAGTCAACAACAAGAAATCTGGGTCTAGAATATTCAGAAATCAAATGGAAGAGCAAAATTATAGTCACATACAATAATAGTCTATGTCGCATATGAATACATATTCTCAGCTAAGGTGAAGTGCACAAACAAGACGAAAAAATATTTGTTTGACTTCTAGGATGCAGATGCAGGTTATCAAATTCTTAGCACACAACATACGACTGCTGAATGAAGCTAGATCACAAAAGTGCAGCTTACATCCTGGGCAGGGGCAGTTTGTTGACTATCCCTCCTTGTGCAATGAGTAATGTTTTGAACCCTGTTACTGGTCTTATTGGCATAATGTTGCTCACTAACAAACTCAAACCTGAGCAGAAAAGTTCTTGCTAATGGGAGTAGGGGTGGGGGTCAAAATATGGCATTGTAAAATTATCTAACATTTATAAACCTTTCTTGTCTCAGCAGAATTGAATGTGATATATATATATATATGAAGAATAGTTTTCTCATTAATGGATGGGCTATGTATGTTAGTATTCACATAAATTAGGGCACGCACAAATGTGGAAATAGAAAGCCTTCTTCCATGATTGTTAACCTACTGCAGTCATTTGTTGGCCTTAAGAGTGCTACCAATCCTTCATGTGTTGTTGGTTCTCAAAGCCAGGAAAGTCATAACCCTTCACCGGCAGCTTTGCAAGGAGAATTTACACCGGTGCCCTTTGAGTCTGCATTGTTTGATGTCGATATTACCTCTGCTGGAGTGGATGACCCTTCGCTGAATGTACTTCAGTCTTTTCTGGTCTTTCGAATGTCCAGACAGAGGCAACTCTGCATGTTAATGTTGCTATTCAGAACCATTCAAACCAAACCCCTGTGAACCCTGGTATTGATAAGTTGTTGCAAGTTGAAAACCCTAAACAATTGGACCCCGTAATTAATAGAAAAAATCAGTTTGGGATCGATTAGAGGTCTGTTCCCCTAGCGAAGGACCTTCCTGGAGGGATATTTTAACTAGGAACTGAAATCCTAATCAAGGGTCACAGACTATCACATCTCCCCGTCCATGAATAAAGGACTGATTTCTGTCAAATTGGATAAGGTTGAGGTTGAATCTGAAGCATAATTATGGGCTAATACCTTAGTGGGATATACGTTTGGTGACTCTCCAACCGATAACCAGATTTGTGGTTATGTGCATGCTCACTAGAGAGAGGTTACTTTGCCACAAGTGCTGCTCTATGCTTTGAGTTATTTTCTCTTTAAGTTCAGTAGCATGGAAGATATGAATTGTATTCTTGGACAACATTGGACCTTTTTCAAAAGGCCTTTTGTGCTGAAGCTTTGGCATAGGAAGATGAAGATTGATAAGAATGAGATGCAGGTTGTGCCACTATGGATCAAATTCCCGGATTTGCCTCTTGAGTACTGGGCCAATAATTCATTGAGCAGAATAGCAAGGGCACTTGGAAAGCCACTGTGCACTAATGCCATAACTGTAACTAGGGACCAAGTGTCCTTCCCTAGGGTGGTAGTTGAGATAGATGTTAAGAAACCTCTTCTGCATTCCTTGGTTATTGTTGACTCTGAGGGGTCAAGATCACACAACGAATTGAGTACGATTGGACGCCTTGCTAATGCCACTTCTGTGATATGTTTGATCATAAATCACTCAGTTGTATGAAGCAGAAGGCCAACAATAAGGCTCCCATTAATGGAGGAGAATGGGATATTATGAGGGACCCCATGAAAGGTAAGAACATTGCTCAAGATAATGACGGTGTTAGGATGGGCACTGCAAGTGTCCAACCGAGTCTTGGTGACACTGTCAACCCTGTAACTATAGCATAGTTGGTGACACTATAGCACCAGACCCTAGGAAAGGAAGCTTATGACTCTCAGCAAACTCAAAAGGGGCCTGATAAATCAGTGGAGATTACTGATCTTGTTCCACATTCTGAAGTTAGAATTATGACAAGGAACAGATCAGCTAAGGCTATCCTTGACCTCCCAAGGTACGGTTCGGGGTCAAGGAGAGGTGCTTAACATACCAATCCTAGTGGATATATTTAGCACATGAAATATGCGAGGTTTGAATAAGACTTCCAAACATAAGGAAGTCCATCATTTTTGTAGTAGTAACGCTTTGTCATTAGTATATTTTTTGGAGGCTCGAGTGAAATAGAATAAATGTAGTGGTGTTTTAAATAAAGATAGGATTGAATGGGACATTATAAATATCTAATCCCATCACCTTAATAGTAGAATTTGGATAACTTGGGACCCTTGTCGTACAATTAAATATTGGCCCCAATACGCAATATTGACCAATATTTATTAGATTTTGGGTTGGTTGATACACGATGTTTTTAGAATTTCACGTATTTATCAGCGATTTGTCCATTATCAACTGATACTTTACCGATATTTGCTAATATTTTGATAAAAATATAACAAAACAGAAACAGTAATCACAACAATTGTAACAGTACAGATGATGGAAAAAGATAATGTTTATTGAGAAATGAGAGATAGAGGTGGATAAAAGCCAGGTGTTTGAGAACCTGGTTCCTCCCTACCTCCTTCCCAACATCCCTCCCCTATTTAATTCTCAACAATCCTAACAGAATTGCCCCTCCCCCACCCACCTGACTGCCAGCAAGACATACTGACTAACAGACTCATATTAACATTCCATAATACCCCTCCCCTACATGCAAAATATGCAGTTTAGTAATAATACCGCAGTAATAATAACAGGCTCAAATCATAACAAACTAGCTAAGTCACAGCCAAGGCAGCGCCAGTAGCTCTAGCTTAACCATCTCCCCCAGCCATAACCTTCCCACGCCTAGTATAAGTGAATCTGACCAGTGGTTTATCAACATCCCCGCTAATACTTTCCCAGAGGGAAACTCAGTATCAATGAGATCAAACTCTTCCCAAGATGATTCAAAGCCCGGCAGTCCTCTCCAGCTGAACAATGCCTCCAAAACTCCCGTCGGACTGTAACACATGTCAAGCACTTGTTTGGGTTCCACTACCCACTCCAAATCTGACATGAGCCTAGCTGGGAAAGGCTTCAACTGATGAACATTCCCCACTACCAACCTTAGCATAGACACGTGAAACACAGGGTGAATTCACACAGAATCCAGGAGATCTAGCTTGTAAGCCACTTTTCCCACCCTAATCAGTACTTGATAAGGGCCAAAATACCTTGGAGAAAGCTTCTCAATCACTCGTTTAGCTAGTGTTCGCTATCTATAGAGCCTGAATTTCATGTACACCCAATCACCAACCTCAAAGGTCACATCCCACCGCTTCTTATCAGCCACAACCATATTAAATTGCTAAGACCAATCTGAGTGCAGCTTCAAGTCATCCAAAATAGAGTATCTGTCCTTTAATTCTCGATCGACAACATCCAAGGGAGAGTTACCCAAAATGTATCGTATTGATGGAGGTGGGTCGTGGCCATAAAGGGCAAAGAATGGGGTGGTACCCGTGGCCATGTGATGGGAGGTACTATACCAATACTCAACTCATGGTAACCAGCGAAGCCACTACTTCGGTTGTCCTCCAATAAAGCACCTCAGACATGCTTTCAAGCAGCGGTTAACTACCTCGGACTGACCATCAGATTGAGTGTGATATGTAGTGTTGTATTTTAGTGTTGTTCCTTGTAGCCAAAATATCTCTTTCCAAGAATAGCTCAAGACCTTGTCACAGTCAAATACAATGGACCAAGGAATGCCATGTAAACGCAACACCCCTTTAACAAAAATTCCAACAACATCAGGAGCTGTGAATGGGTGTCAAAGGGTTATGAAATGAGCATATTTCGTGAAACAATTCACTACCGCCATTATACAATCATGCCCTTCAGACTTAGGCAACCATTTGATAAAGTCTATCGACACATCTTCCCAAACTCGTTCTAGTACAGGTAACAACTATAACAAACTTGTTGGCGACAAGGTCTAAACATTGCTCTACTGACAGATTGCACAAGCAAACACATATTTCTAGACTCTTTGATGCATACCTAACCAATAAACATCTCTGCCTAATCATATGTAAGTCATCAACACCCCAGAATGTCCCCTAATCTGTCTCCCATGATATTCGGCCAATATACGGGGAATAAACATAGAATTCCAAGGGAATACCAGCCTGCCTTTGTACAATAGGGCCCCTTGATTAAGGCTATAGTTTGGTACCGTTCTAGAAGAAGCATGGAGCGTCCTTCTGATAGATCCTAACTCCAAGTCAACATCCACCTCGTCTTGCAGAATCTGCCAATTGTGAACTCATGCTGCAGTCAAGGTGGCTAAGCTAATTTCCCCATCGTGCCTAGACAAGGCATAAGTTGCCTTATTCTCACAACCAAGCCAATATTCGATGTCAGAGTAGTAGTTCCATAATTTGGAAACCCAGCATTAATGATCTTCAGAGATGACTCGTTAGTCCAGCAAAAACTTTAAGCTTTTATGATCCATGCGTACTACAAATTTGTGTCCCAAGAGATATGGTCTCCAATGCCTAACTACTAGAACTACTGCCATTCACTCCCTTTCATATACAGACATCATTCGGGCTCGAGGTCCTAGCACTTGACTATAGTAAGCAATTGGTCACTAATGTTGCATCAAGACTACTCCAATTCCTAGCCTTGATGCATCGGTCTCCACCACAGATGGTTGCTAGAAATCTGGTAGGGCTAGGGCTGGTACCTTTACCATTGCTTGTTTGAGCGCCTCAAATGCCCATTGAGCCTCCCCATTCTAATCAAAGCTATCCTTTTAAGCTGGGCAATCAAGGGCACCGCTATATGCCCATATTAGTGTACAAATTTCTAGTAATATCATATGAGACCAAGGAAACCCCGCAGTTCTCGTAAATTCTTAGGTGTTGGCCGATCAACCATTACCTTTATTTTGGACGAATCAACTAAACCCCTATTGTTGAAACAATACAACCGAGATATTTCAACTCCTCTTGACCAAACAAGCACTTTTTTTTGGTTAACAAAAAATAAGTGTGCCCACAGCAGCTCAAACACAACTTCTAAATGCTCCACATGAGCCTCTATACTAGGACTATACACTAATATATCGTCAGAGAACACAAGAACGAATTTCCTCAAGTAAGGCTTGAAAATGTCATTCATCAATACCTGAAAGGTGGCTGGAGCATTCATCAGCCCAAATGGCATTACGAGGAATTCGTAATGACCTTCATGAGTTCTAGATGCCGTTTTGGGCACATCTTCCGACCGCACCCTAATTCGATGATACTCCGACTTCAAGTCAAGCATAGGGAATATACTTGAGCCATAGAGCTCATCTAACAACTCTTCAATTACTGGTATTGGAAACTTATCCGAGACGATTACTTTATTTAGGGCCAACCACCATCCCTCTTCCTTACTAGGAGCACTGGACTAGAGAAGAAGTTGTGACTTGGTTGAATTATGCCTACTGCCATCATTTCTTGCACCAACTCTTCTATCTCATCGCTCTAGGCTTGGGGTATCTGTAGGGTCTGACGCTCACAGGTTGCTGCCCTTACTTCACCTCAATGCGGTGATCCAAGGCCCGCTAAGGTGGAAGACCAGTTGGAGCTTCCAACACATCCTAAAACTCATCCAACACCTGTTGGACATCCTTAGCAACTTGGGTTGTTCCATATAGGTTTTTCTCTACTGCTTCCATTACACAACGCTCCAGCAGGATCCCCTTCCCCTCCCTTCGGACAGGTTTCATCATGGCCATTAGTGACATCTGAGTTTTGCATAACCCTAGATCCCCTCTTAGCTCCACAATTCTCTAGCCCGCAACGACTTTCATAACCAGTGCCTTCCAATTTACCTACATCATTCTGAGTTCCTTTAGCCATTGCATTCCCAGAATTACATCCACACTTCCTAATTCAAGGGGTAAGAAGTATTTGCATAAATCGATCTCTTGCAAAGAGAGTGTCAAAGACTTGCACAATCCTTGAGCCTAGATCGACCTGCCTGCCCCCATATGCACTAGTGGGGGTTAGCAATAGCTACAACTTTCGGGCTACATCCAATACGATAAAGTTGTGAGTTGCTCCACTATTGATGAGCATGATTACCTAGGTGCCCTTCATCTCCCCCGCAAGCTTCATAGTTCTTGGGGAGGTGAACTCAACTACCAAGTTCATGGATAGCTCAATCTGGCCTGTCACCATCTCCTCCTCTCTCTCCTCAAGGCCGGTGGCTTCATCCTCATCCACTTGAGCCTCAATTTCTTCCAGAGAGGAAGAATCATCTAGCAATAACACTTACAGCAACCTATTTTTGCACTATTGCCCAAGCGTTAGTTCTCATGGCAATGAAAACATAACCCCCTATCCTCCCTTCATTGATACTCAGCATAGGTGAGTTGGGGTCGCCGGTTGGTGAAGTTCCCTTCGGTGATGGTGCCACCGATGAAGTTTGCAGTCCAACCTAAGTTGTAGCTCTCCACTGCCTTCGTACCCATAGGACTCAAGTGGGTTGAAGAAGTCAAGTAATATGGGCTTGGAATATTACCTTGGGCACTAGTGGCCCTACCCATACTGCCCCCAAACCCAGACAAACCCACTTGAAGGACTCGATTCTTCTCCTCAATCAGTTGGGCAACCCCCATCTCCGAAAGGCTCCATGGCTTCATCAAACAGACCTCCACCCGAATGGTTGACTTAAGTCTGTTGAGGAATGCACTTCCAAAATCTCCCCCGTCAATCGTCCCTACAACGGTGCTGCCATTGTTTCAAACCTTTCCAGGTACTCTTCAATGAGGATTCTTGTCTAATGGCAAGGAAACATACACAAAAGGTCTACTCTTGTTTTGCTCTAAATCAAAGCAGTAATGCCTCCTTCAATCCAGTCCGGGAGGTGAATTTTCATGCCTCCTTTGTATACTGAAACCAAGATAAGGCACGGCCCTCCATTGCCACTATCGTTTCCTCTAGTTTTTCCCCCTCCGTCAGTTGATTCAGGTTGAAGTAGCGTTTGGCCCTAAAAATCCACCCATTGAGGTCACTACTATTAAAGAGAGGTAACTCCATTAGACGCACGGCTTGAGGTCCATTCTTATACTCTTCTTCTGACTCTCAAGTTCCAATCTGGTTGTTTGAGGTTTCATCCTAATTGCCCTTCCCATCTTCTCATTCCCTTTCTCCGCGACTGGAACACCAAAATCCCCTCAACTGGTCAGCACATCCATCTTATCAGTTAACTCCCCGATGATCCTATCTAATCTCTGAGTGTCTGATCATAGTGCCCCTACATCTCGTTGCCACTCCTCTTCCATATTCCCTACTTTCTCTTCCAAATCCTTTAGTGTCATTTTGTTTCCCGGCCATCACAGCTCTGATACCATGAATATAAAAACAAAATAGAACAGAAACAATAATCGCAACAATTGTAATAGCACAGATAATTGGAAAAAGATAATGTGTATTGAGAAATGAGAGATAGAGGTGGATACAAGCCATGCATTCGAGAACCTAGTTTCTCCCACTTCTTCCAATTCCTCCCTGCCTCCTTTTCGACATCCCTCCCCTATTTAATTCTCAACAGCACTAATAGAATTGCCCCTCCCCCACCCACCTGACTACTAGCAAGACATGCCGACTAACAAACTCAATATTAACACTCCATAATACCCCTCCCCTAAATGCAAAATATGTGGTTAAGTAATAGTAATAATACAGCAGTAATAATAACAGACTCAAATCATAAAAGGATAGCTAAGTCACAGCCAAGCCAACGCCAATAGCTCCAACTAAACCATCTCCCCCAGCCTTGACCTTCCCATGCTTAGCATAAGTGAATCTAACCGGTGGTTTATCATATTTGCTGTTAAAAAAATGAAAAACTCACTCCGAGACAACCGCGACATATAAAATATTATTCACAACATCCCAATACCATGACACCGCAACCAAAGCCACAATTGCAACCGTGATCGCATTTTTATTGCTTGACCCTTGTGTGTGGTACATTATAGCCATTAACATGTGTGATCAAGCCATACTTTGTGAAGGCAAGCATTTACCAGGCAAGCATTCATTTACTGCTAGTTTCATCTATGCTTTGAATAACGGTGTTGATAGGTGAAGGATTAGGAATTAGTTGAAACAATATAGAATTCTTAGATCCCCTTTGATACTCATTGGGGATTTCAATATAGTCCTTTCTTCTAGAGAGAAATTTCATGGCGATTTACCAAATACTACTGAAATGCAGGATTTTCAGGACTTCTGTTTGAACATGGGTTTGACAAACTTATAGGAACGGGGTTGCTTCTATACTTGGTCTAGTAAAAAAGAAGGTGACGTCAAAGTCATTTGTACATTGGACAGATCATTGGTCAATTTGGAGTTGTTGGAATTTTTTCCTTCTTTAGTGGCTGAGTTTTTTAACCCTTTGGTGTCAGATCACAGCCTAGTGGATGTCAATCTTCAAATACCTACTTTCATGGGAAAGAGCCATTTAGATTTTTCTAATGTTGGGCAGAAAATAAATCTTTTTTACCTTTGGTTCACTTAGCTTGGCAACAACAACTGCAAGGTAATTTTTTGCTCAGGATACTCTCTACATTGCAAGCTCTTAAGAAGGACATACAGTAGCTGAATCAAGACAAATATGGTTCTATTTCTCCTAAAGTTGTCGCCATGAGAGAGGTGGGAAGCAAACACCTTGTGACCCTTCAAATTCTAGGCACAAAGATCAGCTTAAGGCATGCTCATTTATTGTATTGTGAGGAGGTTCTTAAGGCAAAAGGCCTGCATTCAATGGTAGAATTGTGGGGACTCCAATCATAAGTTTTTCTATACTCAAGTGAAGGAGATGAGGCTGGCATAGAGGTGAAGGGTTCCCAGAGAATTCAAGAAGCTTTCATCAACTCTTTTAAGCAACTTTTGGGCATCAAATCTCCCTCAATTAGCCCGATCAACCCCAATTTGGTGGACTACTTTTAAAAAATTTATCAGAAAGCGGCCCTGAATGCTCCAATTTCAAAATACAAGGTTAAGCAGTTGTATTTTCAATTGGTGACACTAAGGCCCTAGGGATGGATGGGCTTAAAACTGGTTTCTTCAAGAAAAGCTGGGAAATAATTGGAGATGAATTATTTATGGCTGTAAGAGAATTCTTCGCTATAGGTTTTTTACCTAGAAAGGTAAATGTCACTTCTTTAACCTTGGTTCCTAAAAAGCAAAATCCGCAAAGGGCTATTGATTTCAATCCTATTGCATGTTGTACCCAAACAATAAAACCGTATTGTTGTTGCGATTATGATTGTGGTATCAAGGTGTCACGAATAGTATTTTATGTGACGCAATTGTCGCGGCATAATTTTTTAATTCTTTTTCACAACAAATATTGATCAATATCTTCAAATTTCAGCCAATATCTCCCCGATATCATGGCAATAAATATGTGATTTTTTTAAACGGCCATATTTTAAATTTTTCACATCGTGGTTGACCAAGAAACCACAAAATTGCGTCTGATACACAATTACGGTGGTAATATTGTATGCCTATACCATACTTTAAAAGGTTATTTTGAAGATCCTAACACAGAGAATGCAAAGTATCATGCCCTCAATCATTAATTATGCTCAAAATGCTTTCATTAAGGAAAGAAGTATTGGTAAGAATGTATTGTTGGCTCATGAATTGGTAAGGGAAAATGCCTACAAAAGGGTTTCCCCGAAATACATGTTAAAGTTGGATCTTAAAAAAACTATGATATGGTCAACTAGAGTTTTCTTCATAACTTTTTGATGCTATAAAGGTTTCCTTATCAATTTGTCAAGTTGATCATAGCCTGTTTGGATAGAGTGACGTTCTCTCTTCTATGTAATTGTGTGTTAACTCCTCCATTAAAGGCTAAGAGAGGTTTTAGACAGAGAGATCCTTTGTCTCCTTATCTTTTTGTTCTTGCCATGGGCTATCTTGGTTGATGCCTCAAACTTTTATGGAAAAATGGTTCTTCAAATGCCACCCTATATGCAAATCCCTCAATATTGTCAACCTTAGCTTTGCAAGTGACAATTCTCCATTTTGCCCCAATGACTTGCAAAGTGTGAAGTGTCTTATGGATGATGTAGATCATTTTTCAGGGCTATCTAGACTGATCTTCAATACAAATAAATGCACTTCCTATTTTGGTGGTGTGGATGGATCCTAATGTGAGAAGATTAATAGTTGATTTGCTAGGTTTCCAAGAGGGTGTCTTCCCTATCACCTACCTTGGTTTGTTGTTAACCTCAACCAGAGTTTCTTCTGCCCTTCGCCGGCCCATATTGGAAAAGGCAACTACAAAACTAATGTAATACCCCAAATTGAGCGAAGTGTTATAAGGATTGATTTGGCTACTTATATCAACATGGTATACCATCCTTTTGGTGATTCTATCTTAAGAACTCTACAATTAAGTGCGCTGGCCGTGGAACAACTTTAGAATGGGTGACCCTCCTGGGAAGTTTCGAAAATTTTCTAAAAATTTATTGGAAAGTGCGTGAGTGAGGACAAAGCGCACTAAAAGGACTCATGTTGATCTGTGAGGCTAGCTGATCAATCCAAAAAGCGCTCCAAGGTAGTCCCCGCGTGGGCGTATCAACTCGGGGTGCTACAAATGGTATCAAAGCGAAACCATAACCATGAGCTGAACTTGGATGAGCCAGTCAACCACCTAGTGGGACGATTCTCAGGATAAACTATATTGAGACAGTTAGTGATTGAGGCACAATGAGGACGTTGCGTTCTTTGAGTGGGGGTGAATGTAATACCCCAAATTGAGCGGAGTTATAAGGATTGATTTGGCTACTTGTATCAACATGGTATACCATTCTTTTAGTGATTCCATCTTAAGAACTCCACAGTTAAACGTACTGGTCGTGGAGCAATTTTAGGACGGGTGACCCTCCTGGGAAATTTTGAAAATTTTCTAAAAATTTCTCGGGAAGTGCGTGAGTGAAGACAAAGCCCGCTGAAAAGACTTGTGTTGATCTGTGAGGCCAACAGATCAATCCAAAAAGAGCTCCAAGGTAGCCCCGCGTGGTCGTATCGACTTGGGGTATTACAAGTAAGGCACTGGAGCACAATCTATCATATACTGGAAGGTTGTAGCTTATCAAGTCGGTATTGTTCACCTAACAATTGAATGTTAGCTAGGTTATTCTTTTTCCTAAAAAGATACTCCATCAGTTTGTGGGTCTCTATACAAAAATTTTTGTGGTTTGGAAAGGCACATGTTCGTCGAAGAGCTCCAAGGAGCAGATATGTTTCCCAACAGAAGAGGGTGGTCTTGGTTAACTTAACCTAGGCGTTGGCATTAGAAAACTTCTATGGAATATTGCTCTCGAGAAGGATTCATTATAAGTTGGATTCATGCGGTCTACCTCAAGCACCCTTCATGACTTTTTCAAAAAATCATTCTGGTAAGAACTCATTTACAGAGCTTCATGCAATATAGACTGCAAAATGGTTAACTTGATGACAGTATCAAAATAGCTTATGAAGCTGTGAGCCATAGAAGAGCTAAACAAGGGTGGTCCAAACTTGTATAGCATTCCCACAACTTGCCAAGATAAAGATTTCTTTTTGTGGCTAGCTTTAAGAGGCAGGTTGATGACTAAAGCTAGGCTATTAGAGATTAGCATTGGTGTGAATGATCGATGTGTGTTATAGCATCAACAAACCAAAACAAGAGATCACTTCTTCATACTATGCCATTACCCAGTTGCAATCTGGAGAAAAATAAGATGAGCAGCTAGAAGACAGGATAGCATCCAAGGTTGGCAGCAGGAGATCCACATCTTCACAAAATAGTTAGAAGAAGTAGGTCATGGTTGCTTTTTTTGTGTCCTATATTGCTAATGTTAGAGAAACATGAGAATATTTGAGAATCGTAACAAAGATATCCCTGGTCTTGTTCAAACTATTGTTATACATACACCCACATTTCAAGTCTCAATTTCAACAATGGGTTAGTATGGTTGATTGTATGGTTTGATGGTTGTGTGGTCATAACTGCTCAATTTCATAAGTAATAAAATTCCTACTTATAAAGAAAAAAAAGGAATGAGAAAGGCAGCATCATAGCACTGAAGAGCGATAACCAAAGAAGAGATAAGTAGAATATGAAAGACACAAATAACATGTGATATAATCATATGCTTATGCCCATGGAAGACCTCGGTACCAATTATATGCATCAGAGAATAATTAGAACCAAAAAAGGTGCGTGCATTACGATGCGGAAGTAATATCACTAAAGTATCCTAGATAGAATCCAAAGCCATAAAAAATTACTGCAGAGCAAGGGAAAATCAGGTTAAAACAAGAACGAAATCCAGAGAAGAATTTTTTTTTGTTGGGGGGGGGGGGGGGGACACACAACAGTGAAAGTGCAAAACAAAGCTGATCAGATGATCAGGCGGAAGGTGTTAACTGGGTGAATCGTCCACAATTGGCTAGAAAAATAAGTCAAACAGGTGTCTAATCATCTGGAATAGAGAATATACGAACTGCACTGCAACAAACTGCTCGTTTTGCAATAAGTTGCAGCCACTGTCCTATTCTATAGACATAGTTTAACTTAAGTTGCATATGGATAGAAAGCTTCAGTGAAATACCTGGGTGAAATAACCCAAATAAACAAGTAGTAAAAATGTTTGCATATGTGCATAAAGCAGGGATAAATGGACTAATGCAAAAATTGCCCAAAACGAGCTATATTGGCTACCTGAACTGAGCTGTTGTGATGGGGATCTTATGAAATCCTGCATTAGATGCACAATTGACAAACATATTGACAAGCGAAGTGATGGAAATTTTTAACTGTTTATGCAACAGTGCAACAGAAAGGCAAAAATCATAATATCAACGTTAAATCAAGAAGATATCAGGCCATGCATTACATAAGGTACTTCAATGCGGTTGAAGGACACTGAGAATCTACACAAAGGAAAAGCTAACGGAAGATAGAAAAATTCTATAAGTGCAAAACCATCATTTGACCTGGATCTTTTGATTATTTCCAGTCAAGGTCAGAAATGCCACAAGCAAGCAAGTTGTTGAAGGCTTTGCAAGCTGTGGTGAACTATGGCCAGAAGATGGTGTTTGACTATACATATACCAAGTTCTCAGCTGCATTGATACCTGATCATTCTACTAGGTTCTGACTGGCATAAGGAAGAAAGTTGTGGGGGAACACATTTCAAAATCCTTAACTTCTGTAGTATTGATGAGTCTAAATTTGGATATTGGAGAATCTACTATGCTTAAAGTAGCTCAAAAATCAAGATTTCCAAATAAAGAGCTTGTGATTCAAATAAGAACCGTGATTGAAAAAATGAAATGCAGAGATCCAAAAACCGGCATATCAGGAACAAACATAGGGTAATTTCAACAATCATTCTCATGGCAAAGAAATAAGAACTAGACATCTACGGTCCGTAGACAAACTTATTTGGTTTGGTAAGATGAAGGTTTCTCAGTCAATAACAGTAATCATTCTCAAGGTCTTACGTCACATCAAGCAAGAATAACTAGAGGTTTTGGATGCATAAAAGGGCGTCCCAATTCACTAGTTCCCTTTATGTCCAGCGAACTCCCAACAAAAATATAAGTTGAAACTCTAAATGGCTTTCCTAGGGAGGAACAGCATCACTGTTATAGAGGAATGTTAAATAGTATGCAGATCTAGGAGAGAAAAGTATTCCCTCTGCCAATGAAAATGCTTAGAGAGCTGAAGTATTGTCTAAGGTATTTGTCATCTTGAAAGGAGATCATAGTTGTGAAGGTGCAAGCTTGCAAGGTGCAAAAGATTGTGTTTGACATAAAGAGCTTATGTGCCTTTGAACATGGTAAGCAGATCAAACAAGCTATTTGTTTGGGTATCCATCAACAAGGGAATATCCAAGTTCGGTGAAATAAATCCATGGTAAACATCAACAATCACAGCATTTTGTGTTACTTTCAGCATATTGGAGATGGTTTTGACACTTATCTCTGGCATGGCATAAAGATAGAGATTGAGCCTACATGTGATTGATTGAATTTGCAGGAGACATAACAGAACGAAATAGCAGAAACTACAAGCATTTGGAAAGGCCATGGAAGTTAACAAAGCTCCATTTGGTCATGTTGGCTATTAAGTGTCAGATCAATGCTTACAAAACGTGCTGTGAGGAATGTAGATAGAATCAGTTCACTGTAAGGGGGAAAAATAGATGGTTTGCTATTTCAAGTGCCTATCAGAATCTGGATAGCAGAGGAAAAAAGAGACAATGTCACAAGGTGATCTGGGGTCAGTAACATCCCTAACATTCTGTGATATTCTGGGCAGCACTGCAGCGGAGGATTTGATTAATCAATCAGAATCACGGTGGACACACTTTACAAAAGTATGTTTTCCCAGTGGGTCAGCTTCATGCAGGTGTGCCATGGACTGATCAACAATTCAAAGGTGAAGAAGTAATGTCAGCAGTTGCGACACAACTTGCAATACTTCATACCATGTATGGGGTGTTTGGAGGGCCACATAAAACATCCAATAAAGCTTGGTTGTTCTTAAACCACCCTTGAGTCTACTCCCATGCTCCATGAACCGCCCTCGGCCATTTTTTATAAAGGACTGAACGGGCATTTTTGCAAAGAAAAATGAGCATGTTCCTTACAGAAGTGAAATTCTAGGTGGGTGAAAATTAACTATTGTTAGGTAAAATTAAAATCATTATGGAACGCAATATGCTAGTGCCATGGTCTCATTGGGTGTATAGTGTATACAATAGAATTAAGCCACCCGCTGCCAGTGTTTGTTGGTGTCAAAGTTGAAGGATACAAGTTTTCAGCCTAAATGTAGTCCAGATGCTAGTCTCTGGTATTGATGCAACAGTTATTTTGTTCACAATCAAACCTAGTTGAATTTTTTCAGAAACACACAAAAAAAATGACCAAGGCTGCCAAATAAACAACATTTTGTTGACACCATAAATAACTGACAAAACATGATAGACGATAAAGACTAGACTATGTACATGTAAGTAAATCCAATAGAGAAGCGTGTCAAGGACAAAGGAAAGCTTTTTCTTCATGTTTACATGAGAAAAAATGGGATTCTTGTATATTTCAGAAATGAATAAGGTAGCATGTCACTAACACAGTAAAGACAACATTTCTAGTCAAACAAACATAAAAGGGAAAAAACCCCAATCTTGTAAGGTGCCAAAAGCCTTGACTGACTAAAGTCCCCACAGCAAATCATATCGGAGTTCAACAATATATGTGGACCAAATTAACCCATCTTGCTCAACTTATGCAATCATCAATCCTAAACTGCTTGGATTAGTTAAACGTATCCCCTTGATATAGGAATGATGCCAAATCATATAAGAGATGCAAGATTTTAGCATTATGCCTCAAATGTAACTGCTACTGTGTGATAAAGAGAAAGAGGGAGGGCAAGTGAGAGCAAGCAAGACCAGCATTGAAGAAATCAAATAAGATAGAGAAATAATTTACCTCAATAACAAGCAGCAAATCACCTTGCCCAGCAATTGTCACCATATGTGAATCAACTGGAGAGGGTTGACCATCAACTGGCTCCCTGGTAACAAAATGACTAGCTCCAGAATTCTGGCAGGCCACATGACAAATATTTCTATCTGAAGCCAAAGCGTTGATATGGTTAGAATAGCCATCTGATTCTACTAAGGGATCAGGCACCTGGCTGTTGTTCATGCCCCCCAATGATTCTTTCGGAGAAGAC
This sequence comes from Tamarix chinensis, assembly GCA_030549775.1. Classification (NCBI taxonomy): domain Eukaryota; kingdom Viridiplantae; phylum Streptophyta; class Magnoliopsida; order Caryophyllales; family Tamaricaceae; genus Tamarix; species Tamarix chinensis. Next base: position 60,495,788 of record CM060173.1, on the reverse strand, counting down.
AAAGACACCGGTGGAACCATTTCAACTGATCTACATGATATGGATTCATCTGTGGTGCAAATCAGAGTGGCTGGTCCATAGGATGCATCCCCATCCATTGCTTTAGATGAAGTTTTGGGTAGTTGCTCCACTTGAATACTAGCAGAAGTATCATTTGAAGTGTTATATCTCACTTTATCTGTAGCGCAAGTTTCTTTTTCTGAAGCCCTAGCAACTGGTGATGAGGTCCCCTCATGCCCAAGAGGACCAAGCTTTACAGCTCTATTCATATTCTGATCTTCCTGGAGTTTTCCAGATGTTGAGATGGAGCCATTGGAACCTTCATGTTCTCTAATTTGCTCCACAGCCAGCAACAGGTCACCTCTGTCATCAAAATCTTGTCCCCAAGACCTGACTTCTTCCAAGAACCGTGCCGCCTTAAGTTCCTCTTCTGCTTTCTCATCCTGATGCCTAGCTTCAAGTGCTTTAAGGGATATAGCCATATCACGGTCAAGTTCTTGAAGTTTCTTTTCAAATTCACTATCAAGAACTTTGAGCTTCTCCATTCTAATTGGAATACTACTATGAACAGAGGAAGTAACAGTGGACTCCACACTGTGCTCTTTCATAAGACGTGATTTCTTTTCCTCCCAATTCATGTTGAACTCCTCAATCTCATTATGTTGTTTCTTTTTGAGTTTCTCCATCTGCTTTTCAGATTTCTTCACAGCCTTCCTAATAATTCTTGAGATTTCCCGTTTTGCTGCCTCGGCCACCTCTATAGGAGGTAAAGCCTGCTTACCAACAGATTTTAACACTGGTGAACCTCCTTCAGCCATGACTGCTGCCACCATGTTATTTCCATCCGTTCTTTCTCTAGTATGACCATTTGCCTCCAATGAATGGTCCTTATGATATTTACGTTCTTTAAATTCTTCTGAACAACGTGAAAACTGCTTTCTTGGAAAATGCATTTTCAAAAAAAGAAAATCTGCCTCATTTTCCTCACAGCTGAACTTTAAATGACTTTTGGCCAACTCAAGCGATTCTTTGTGATCAATTTTGTGATCCAGCAATGAAGCAGCACTCCAACACTATAATTCACACAACACCAACTGATGTAAGCATTTACAAGGGCCTCAATACATTCAAATATTACAAGTTAATATCATGTATGTACATACTTCAGATCAAGTTACCACCCACGAGAATAAATGTAAAAAGATTTAATAATAATAATAATAATAAATCAATCTTATCAGATCAGTAGTTCGTATTAAAACACAAGTTCATTTCACACCAACTGAATAAACAACAAATACACAAACATACTGAGAATGGTACAAACCACACAGATCTGGAAAGCTTGTAATATAGACTCTGGTTCTTGACTGACACGATGATTGTCTATTACATACTCCAGAAAACGTTCAGCCACATTGCTTACTTCCTCCTGCAATACAGTCAAATAGATGTACATCAGGGTGACAATAACTAGGATTATAGCAATAGAATATGAAGGGAAAAAGTGATCTTGGGAATTTTCTTGATCAGACGATCAACCAACATTGCATAAAATAACATAACTTGCAACTTTGGGCACTTGGATTCTGCTTCCAAGACTGGCAAAAGAAGGTCAATTAGGGAGGTAAAAACTGGAGCAAAACCACCATGAAACATCCACTGATGGATTCAATTGCAGGAACACTACAAGCACCTTAATTCTGTCAAGACCTATTGCATAGCCCAGGTGAAAAAGAGAGTTTATCTGCATATACACTGACATCATAATGATGTGAAAAATACAAATCCGAGGAAACATTCGTTCAGAAACTTCAAATAACTAGACCAGGAAACATATGAAGGTGACTGGTGATTAGATTAAAAGAGGGAAAATATACTCCACAGCAGACACATGCCAGAGATAAACACAAGCACAGATGCCAAATTAAGAACAAAATATGGAGTAATGTAGAGCAGCAAAGAGGAAATTAGGTGGCAGAAACAAAGGAATATAAAGATCCATAGCAAAGAATATGAATATTTTCTGCCCAAAAACAGAGGAAGAGAAGAAAGTTTGAGGACAGCCAATGCAAATAGAAAGGACCAACAGCCCAGCTAAGGTTGAGGTGTCAATAGTGAGCCCGTGCGATATGTCTTAAAGATAAAGGTTTCCAATGCTTCTAATAAAATCAGGACAAATAACATAAATTTGGAGAGGTGAAGTGATGATCACATGAACCAAGTTACAAAGCTCTAAGGAGATTAGGAGAATAAAAGAAGCCATAAATGATGATGACGCCTGAACCTGGCAGGACCAATGCTGAGAAATCAGCATAAATTTGGCATTGCCTTTGATAAGCAAATTCTCAATAGTTTCACACAAATTAACAAAAAGTTCATAGTTACATAATTAAATCAGGGTCATGTATTCAGTCACTAGTTAACTCCTGCAAATTTCATATTAGCTTTCATGAAAATATTTGACCTCTTGTCAGGCCAATTTTAGAGAGACAACTAAGTCCACAATACAAAAGGTTCGACTTAAATTGATAATGACAGAATGACACGGATAGCTAATAGTTTATCATAATAAAAATAAAAAAAATTAACCTACCAGGACTTGAATATAAAATACAACCAAACAAACATTATCTTTAGTTTATTTCTTTTGCTACAATGGGTAAAAACATATAATTAAAAAAACAGCTTTGTTTTAAAGAGAAGGCTATATGACCAATTATGGACCTATTACCCCATGATTTGCCTCTCACATGTAAAGTGGAAAAGCTTTCAGTTATCCAAAGATTTAACCACATACCGGTAGTTGTAAAATTTCGCATAGTTGGGATATCTTTGGCTTCAAAAACTGATAAAGCCTCCTCTGTCCATCACGTGACTTTCTTTTCTCCTTGGACCCTGCCACTGGAACCTCAGGAATATCTGAGTTATCCTTCCTAAGAGTAAGCGAGATGTCAGATTTGTTTTCTCCAAAATGGTGGTTGAAGTAAGAGTTCATTTTGCCTATCATCTCTGAGTTGCTCTTGGGCAAAACTCCTGAATCTCCTGCAGAACAAGATTAAATATAAGAAACATGAGATGATAATCATTATATGATAAGTAAGCACTCAACAAAAAACTTTCCAGGAGCTTGAGGGGCACAAATTTCCAAAGTAGTGGCCTTCCCATCACCTTCATTGACTGAAATTGCTTCTTCGTCTGCTCCAACTTTAAGAGAAGATGAATAAAGATTAGGATGGTCCGCCTTCTTCTTCTTCCTTGGCGATTCTTCAAAATATTGCACTCTCTTCCTATTTCTCTGGGATGAAACCGACAAATATTTCCATCTTGGATGTCTACCATCTAATAGATTTGTCCAGAAAACATGGGGAAGCCCCTCATCCAATGGCTTAATTTGTTGTTCACCAAGCAAAAGAGTACTCTCTATGTAATTCCCACCATTTGGAAGCAAGGTCTGTGCTTTAGTAATAAACTTTGTAGCAATAGTTTGTCTTTCAATGAGAAGACACAACTCTTGAAGCACATTTTTAAAAAGAGAATTAGCAGGTGCAATATTTGCAACATGATCTGTGTTATCATCCTGATGAAACTCGTCTAATTTGGTAAACAGATATGAAGCACCCCACATAAGCAGCATCTGACTTGTACTTGGACTGATGCATTGCAGAGTGCTGTCAAGTATAACATCTTTCTTAGCAAGCATGAGAACTTTCTCCTCAATAGTGCAGGAAGAATATAAACGAAGTACATATATTTGTTCAAACCCTGAATCTATTGAGATCCTCTGCAAGGCTCTTAAATCATTAAGTGGATTCCAGTCACTATCAAAAATAATGACAACATCTACTGATGTTAGCTTAATGCTTGGAAGACAGGCACGTGTTTCCAGTAAAAAAATGAATCTTCCTTTCTCCTTGTTAAATTTGTTCAAAGCAGCCTGCTTTTTGGATGGGATACACCCACCCCCATCAATACGTTCATACGAATCTTGACCAAATCTTTGATGGAGAACATCATCCAAAATGTCTCCAATAGAGTCTCTTCCGGAACCACCAATTGACTGTCATGTGAATCACACAAATCAGTAAACAAATATTCCACGAAATAGTGCAAGTTGATAACACAAAAAGATTTAGCACAAAATATTTTTGGATATTTCATCGTTAGTGCGCCATTTACCCTGAATACTAGAGTTCATTCACCCTTCTAGTAGATGTTTTGTTAGGTTTGCTGATTTGGCAGTTAGCTTCAGGTAAGTTTTGTCTTTGAGCACGAAAAATGCCCGTGTTCTAACTTCCCTCTTATGCCTTCTAGTTTTCTTATTCATCCTCCATTTCCATAAAACTCTTTCAAATTAAAAATAACCAATTTTGAAGTACTACCAACCTAATATTACTCCATAAACTTTAAAAAGCTACTTTGACATGGTCATTAACAGTTTTATATCCTTCAATTTCAAATTACAATTACTTATTTTCTCCCTCTATTTCCATCACCCAACCATATCTACCGGCAATTCTCTGAACACCAACACACCATCATCAACCTATTAGCTCTGTCTAAGCTCCACCCACTATACGACTCCAATAACAATATGCAAGATTCAGAACTGAGCAATAAAGATTTGGGTGCATTAACTTTGACGGTTCCTAAAAAAAGGTTTCCATGTTCAGTTTCATGTTTAGAAAGTGGAAAATGATTTTCTATTGTTTTTCAACATTAAACAGAATATTGGAAAACATCCTTTGGGTTGCTTTCATGTTTTCTTAACAATGTTTTCAATAGGATAACACAGATTTCTCCAGCACATTTAAAAATATATACTCCCTCTGTTTCTAATAAAGTATTTTTAGTAATTAACACACTATTTTAGGAGGTAATAAATATACCCCTAATATAATAACTATATCCTTCATTTAAAAATAATATAAAAATTAGTACATAGAAGAAGAAAGGGAAAAAATAAAAAACGAGCATTAACTTTTCTAAAGCAACTTTTATTTTGGAACAAAAATTTTAAGTTATAAAGAATTCCTTTCAAAAATGAAGGGAGTATCATCTGAAACATTTTTGCTTTTAATATCTAAGTATCCCATATCATAAACAACACTGCCACCATGATCATCGTTTTCATCTTCAGCAGTGAATGCTTTTTGATGTTCTTTCCGTCTCTGTCTTCTTGACCACCATGATTAAATCCTTTAAATTCTGCTTGTGTGGATCTCAACCATAGATCCATCAGAAAAATATTGTTTTGTGCACTCTCGGACTTTTAATTATGGATCTCACTAATCCTCCCCTCCCCCCCTCCTCTCTCTCTATATTTGTTTATAATCTGGGACAGAGGCTAACAGGTTAAGCATTTGCAGTTGGACTGATGCTTGATTGCCTGTTGAGCTGATAATCAGTGATTTTTGCTTTGTGCACATTTTTTATAATTTGTTGTCCCAATTGACCTTGACTTTACGCTTTTGTTTTTACTTTCCCTTCTTATTTGCTATAGGTATATTATTATGGGATTTTCTGGAAATACGATGGTGAAAGAAGGGATATAAGAAGAAGATCGTTTTAAGTGGAACACATTTTCCCAGCTCGGTAATACCTTCATAACTGTATAATTGAACATAATTTCTGAATTTTTTATGGAGATTTGTTATATTTTTTTTTCTATAGAAAAATAGATAAGAAATTGGAAAAATATTTTCCTCAAACAATACTACTCTTCTTTCAATAGTTTCAGAAAAATAATAACAAATCCACCTCTTTTGTTTATCTCCACTGAATTTCCACTAGCAACTTTCCAAGCAGTTGCAATGAATCCTCTGGCCCAACTTCAATAGTACATTTAAAACTACACAATTACCCATAAGTTCTCCCCTGCCCTTTTTCCACTTAAACAGCCACAAAAAAAAAAAACTTACAATGGACAACTAAACTTCCAGTTAGGTGTCATCATAGGAATGAACGTTTAGGGGTTGCTCCTAGAAAGGAATAAATGGGCATCACCTTTCTAAAAAATGGAACAATGATGTCAAGTTTTGAAGATTAAAGAAATTCCAGCAAATTATTCACTGGAATGCACTAAAATAATATTATTTTGCATTCTGTACATATACAGTATTTTCTGCAGTACAATATAATAATATAGCATTGTACAAAAAAATTTACTTAAACTATAAACAGCCAAACTAGTTCACCAATTACATTTTTATTGTTGTACATAATATTTTTTTACTTGTACTATTTACTATAATACACAATCATACTGTTTGATTTTATTTTAAACTATAATTAGCTGGACTAAATAAAGTAAAAATACCACTCAGCATCTAATGTATCATTATGCAGTATTCTCTGATCTATGCCTAATCCCCAACCTCTCTACCAATTAAATCTAACTCAACATCTAGGTCAATGGATAATAATAATAATAATATATAATCAATCAATCAATTCTCTCTCATCTATCTCAACTGGTGACAATTCCTCAATCAGCGCCTTCCACTCATGCAATTAAATCGCGGTCGCGGTCGCGTTCGCTGTGTCGCGGTATCGGAGCGTCGCGAACGATAAATTTTGTGTCGCGGTCGTCGCGGCGTGAATTTTTATTTTTATTTCACATAATGCTTGAATTCTTATTAATTGTTTATTTAAATGTAATTATTTAATAAACTAGTGTTCTATATTATATTAGAAGCATTTAAATGACTTATTAGATGTTAAATTGTTCTAATAACACTATATTTGCGACTTTGCGTTCGAATGAAAACAAGGTGTATTATTTAGCGGTAGATATGAAATTAATGAATAACATAACTTTATGCTCATTAATTTATATTATATTTATACAGATTTATAAAAAGTTAAAATTCTAAAAATTATTATCCATTAGTCTTAATTATATAAGTTATATATATGCACACTAAATTAATATTAACACCACTTAAAAGTTAAATCTTAACTAATATTATTTATTCAAGAAAAGTATAATTATTTAATTAAAAAAAGAGACTAAACTAAAGTTTAATTTAATCAAATAAAAATATATAACTAATCTATTAATTATAGCTAAATAATATTAAAAAAATTAAAAAATACTAACCTTATTAATATGTGGATTAGGTAGTAAAATTGGGCCTTAATCCCTTAAACCCGGTCCAAAGTCGCACGGGTGCAGGCTTGACTTACCGACTCACACACCCGTCCGGGTCCGGCCGTCTTAAATTTTTTTTGTCATTGTTCGGTCTTTAGTATTCACTATTCACACACCCATGTTCCAGAAGTCACGAGACTCACCTCAGTCCTCATACGGTCATACCCCCGCGCCTCACTCTCACTCTCTTCTTCGGTTCTTCCCCAACAGCCCGCACAGCCATACTCTCCCAAATCCCGACTCCCTGTCCACAATAACCACACCGGCGAGCCACCACTCGAACGACGAGCCACAGGCCAAGCACCAGGCACCAGCCACCACAAGTCGAAGACGAGAAGCGCTTCGCAGAGACGACGGAAGAGCAGCACAGAGAAATGAAGATGATGATGTGCAGCACCTGCTCGGAGCTCCACGCACAACGAAAGCTAGTTTTTGGGCAGGTTAGTTCAAGTTTTTTCTTCTGATTTCTAGCGAATTCTGTCCTAATACACTGTCTCCGTCCCTTTTGCTTTCTGTGTCTCGGTGCTTTCGGTGATGGTGCAGAACGAAAGGGATGGGTGTAGGGCAGTTGGACAGGGTATTCTTGCTTGCCGACAAATCGAGTATTTATCGCCGATAAATACCGATAACCGATTTATCGGCGCTAAATCGGCGAGAACAACGTGAAATGAGAAATCCGTCGCGAACCGGCTAATTCGCGTCGCGGCACACTGAAAATCCGCGAATTAGCGGCCGCTACCGATTTAGCGGTCCGCGATTTAATTGCATGCTTCCACTGTTAGTCACTGTTGTGGATTCTCTTTCCGCTGAACAAGATCTATAGGCTTAATCGTCTGCAAGCCTTTGCCCTTTTGCAATTGTTGAGGATTCATTCGGGACTCCAGACCATACAATTAAATATCGGTCCCGATACGCAATATCAGCTGATATTTATCGGATTTTGGGTCAGCCGATACGCGAAATCGGCGATACGCGACGGATTTAGAATTTCACATATTTATCGGCGATATATCTGTTATTGACCGATATTTGCCGATATTCTACTGATATTTACCGATATTTGCCGATATTTACTGGTATTTGCTAATATTTATTGCGAAAAAATAATAAAAAATCACGTTGCGACAACCGCGGCATATAAAATATCGTTCGCGACACTCCGATACCGCGACCGCAACCACAATCGCGACCGCGATTTTTTTGCTTGCTCCAGGCATGATCCTGAGGTTATTGTCAAAATTGTTAAAATTGTTGAGATCTGATTGTTTTACGACAAAATCTTCCCTTCTGACAACATTGTGAGAGTTCGAGAAAATTTGTAACTTGAGGAAGATTAGGTGTAAGGGAAGGAAGATATAGAAGGATCTTCCAGATACACCTTTGAATGTTGAGTTGTGACACTAGCTTACAATAAAATATCGGTTCCAATATTTTTTTTTGTGGTCAGCCTATACGGGACACAACTGAAAGACAACGTTTTTGAAAATTCACATATTAATCATCAATATTTTGGCCAATATGATACGTTATTGTTTCAACCAATATATACCGATAATTGTTGGTATTTGTTGTGAAAAATAAATGCCACGACATATGAAATGTTCTCCGCAACCCCCCGATACTACAATGCCACAATCGCAACCGTCATTTTATTGTATGAACACAAGTTGTCATCAAAGAAAGCCACACCTTCACCTGCTGTCTACTAGAGTTGTGTCACCAAATATTTAAGCAAAATGAACTGGCTAAAGAAAAGAAGATGAGCCAGTCAAAGAAGGCTTCAACTATTCGATATTTGTTTGGATTTTTTTGTTTAAAATAAGTTTGTTATTATTTTTATTTTTTAAAATAGCTTTAGTAGATGTGTCAACGCAAGTTTTTGATGTGTTTGGAGTTTCAAAGTTTTTAACTTATTTTTTAAAACAAATGAATTGGTTGGATGAAGAAGATATGTTGACTTAAACTTAGTAGTTTCTTTTTTAGGAGGTGCAATTAGTGGGCATGATAAGTTCGGTGAATAAGATTTGCATACAAGGTAAGTACTAAACATAACCTTCTCTGAATGATAGTATCTTTTTAGTTTAGGTGTTCGAACAACTAAGGTTATGCATAGAACAATATGTAAACCTAGGAGACCAATTATACACTTAACCTCTATTTCATATTGATATGACACCTCCTTCCCAAAACACCCATGCATCAAAGAAAATAGCAATTAGTAAGGAAATAATTAATGATTTGCTCGGCTTCCAATTACTGTAGCACATCCCCAAATATCTCAACTAACAAATTGATTATAGGATTAGCGCATACTCAGTTTTTGCTGCCTATCACAATCAAACCACAAAATTGAAGGATTCAAAGTATGGATCATATACTAGGATCAAGAGATAAGCAAATTAGTCTCTCAATTTAAACAAAAATGGCATGACCCAAATTGAGAGAGAGACAAAATGAATGATGAATCAAAGAGAGAGAACTGAACAACAAACCTGGATTATTACCCAGGCATCAAAGAATATGTAAATACTTTACTAAAAATGATATGCTCAGCAAACACAACATAATATGAATAGCTATCTTTGCCACAAAAATTTATTGGTTTGTGAGGATGCTAATATTGTTTGGCAATTAACAGAATCAACTATTATTGCTTGGCAATCTTTGTTTGGTTATGATCGTCATTGTCCTTTAGTAAAAATTATAATGAGTTGTTGATTACTTATGAATTTGTACCAAGAATTTGAGATGATTAATCCAATAGGAAAGGGAGATTTGAGTTGGGTAAAGAAAGTTAAGATTGGAAGATAGTGTCTAAAATATGTTCCATATATAAAATTTTTGTGAGCCCAATAGAATATATGTTCACTTAGAAGAAACATATGTTCAATAAATTACATTCATGTATAGATTAGGTAGTATCACCATCATACATACACAGTATCCTAGATGTTAAAAGTACAGTACAAATACTCAATTTAAAGAATTCCTTACCTAATCACCATAATACATACACAGTATCCTAGATGTTAAAAGTACAGTACAAATACTCAATTTAATGAATTCCGGTGAAGAATACACTAGAGTTTCCTCAAAATTTAAGTCACAACAACTAGAGTATCCTTAAAATTTTAACACATGATAACATTAGGAAACCGAAAATATTATTCCTTTGCAGGCCAACACTTAAACATTCATTCTGTTAACTATATTTCACTCACTAAGCTTCACGTTTTAACAATGATTTCCATCGCATATCTGTTCACCACCAGAACCATAAACTCATCTTTCCTTCCCCAAATCAACCCATCATATTCTACCCTTCTGACTACACTTTTCCCTAAAAAGCCAGAAGACTGTCTCTGAATTACAAGTTAATCATGTGGATGACTGTAAACATGAGAGATTGAGAGGAAGACAGACTTCAGGATAGAAACTCTGATACATTGTGGAATCGCACAATGCTAAATTATGGATTTTTAGACTAGATTGTAAGCAAACAAATCAAATCTTTTAGAAATAGGCCATAAAAAGGTGAACTTGGATTGGTTTAATGGTCATGGACGTTAGGGTTTGGATATGAAATAATGATGGTGACATGATTGATATAGGTAGTTGGATATGAATTTGTAGTTTGAACCCACAAACAACATAAACTAGGACTTTTATTAACCTCACACAAATATGATAAAATAGAAAGGATTCTAGTTTATGGCTCGCATAAGTAACATAAACATAGAAAGGTGATATTCACTTCAAAAGAGAATCCTCAATTTAATAGCTCAACTCAGATTAATGATCACATGCCACACACATGCCATGATAAAAGATAAAACACTTTGAAAAGATCAAATTTTATCTAATCTCAGCTAGTCTCCTAACAAGCTATATAATCATTAAGTAAATAAATTTGATAATGATCCTTAACTCCCTAATAACTAAATACTGTTCACGGTACTGCTTATATGAATAGTAAATCGTGAGCAGTAGCTAAATAAAATCCTAGGTGAATCAGAAAATAAATTAGCGGAACACCTCTTCTTCCAATATACTTTTTGCCAACATATTTGGCTACAATTGATCAAGAGTTCATGATGTTATTTCTTTCACTATTGTGATGAGATGGATGCAATGAGATGGTCGAGGCCTGGCCCATTGATAATCCATACTTCAACCTATGCTTGCTTCAGCTTCCAATCAAATATGGCAAGAGAGGAACCAGAGAATTTTTCACCAAAAGAGAAGTGACCCACAACAAGGAGTTGGCTACCTGTATCACTAGTATGTCTTATCGTAAATAATATGGTGTGTTAGTTGGCCACGTTGATAACCTGAGATAGTAGTTGTGTTATTGTGTTATTCGTCTTTTTGACTGTTTTGGATGCATTGAATCATTGCATTTTTGGAAGTAATAAAATTTTACTTAACCCAAAAAACAAAAAAACACTAACGAACTCCATCTCGTCTTAATTAATAATGTGATAAGATAATTCACGCCATAAGATAAATTAACTTAATAACTAAAACAAACAATTAACTAACTAAATATTCCTTGATAAGGCCCAACCTCCCCTGTTTTACAAGTTCCCACTAGCATTACCCAATCCTAAAGTGTAGTATCCTCCCGTAAGGCATACTATCCAGGGTCATCACTTCCATAGAATGTTACTTGGGTACCCAAGGGTATTTTGTCAGATAACCTCCGGTTGTAGAGTATTCTCTCACATCAAACTCCATAGTCTATTGAAAGGGAGAACAAGAGTAGAATGGTCGAGGTAGGAATGGCAAAGTCAAGGAAGTGAAAGTGAGAGGATGACAAGGTAAATAGAATGAAGGTATTTTAACTTCTTCATATATCAACAGAAAAGTTGATCGATGGGATCTAGTGACTACCTCTCCCAAGACTCTACCTGGATTTTATACCAGGTTGTTGTAGTTGTGCATCTGGTGAGTGAAATCAAGAATTTAAGGATAACTTGTAAAGATGAAAAATGACAAGAATGCCCAACATAAACCCACTGCCGTGTAAAGTTGATGGGATAATTTATAAGTGACAAAACACTATGATTTCTTTTTTCACCCTAATGGGATGTTGTACCCGAAAAAGGAAACCAATACTTACAGGAAAACCATTAGAATCTAATGCAGATTCCAATTAAGACTGTAGATGCAGAACAAGAAAAATAATAAGATCCTCTCAGCTACCAAGCGAACATAATATCAGAAACTCAACCATGTTGAGCATCATATCACAGCAGGACTAACAATATACTCCAAAGGAACGCTGAACCAATTCCTACACGATACCAGTCATTCAGCTATAGTATTAAATGTAAAAGATACTGAAATCAGAACCAGCATTCAGAAAAACTATTACGGTACAAAATCAAACTTAGGACAGGCATCTGTCATCATTAACTTCAAGAAGCTGTCCATAGAAGAAAAAGATTACAAAAAAATAAAAGTGCCTACCTGGAAAAGAATTAGAACTCTCAAACCATGCTTTTTTATCTCAAACAGGATTGCATCAAGAAGCTGCAACTTCCCACTTGCTTTCACGCCGATGTCCAGAATATCAAGGGGGCGTCCACTAGTCAGTGAGCTTTGTAGAGAATTATTCACCAGGTAAGGATGGTCGCAACACTGTAAACACAAAAGTTTTCACCACAAGAGCACAACATATACTTATCAAAACAACATCGACCCATGCACTCCCCCCCCCTCTTTTCCCAAACAACAAAATAAATAAATAAACTCCCAGAGAGTACAGAAGCAGCAAAACTAGAGGAAAGGCAAGAACAGTGGCACCCAATCAGAATTTTAGTGTTGGGCCCATCAGCCAAAGGGAAAAAATAAATATCAAAGATAGAAGCAGACCTTCCGAGTAGCAATAAGAGTATTACGCAGGGCACCAACAGGGTCACTCTTGGTGCATGAACGAAGCGCTGTTGAGCTGGAGAGCAAGGAAGAGCAGTATTGCTCCAGTTGTAGATTAGAGATTTGAACAGGAACCCAAAACTCGAGAAACCTAGGGGCATCTGACTTGTGACCATACACCACAAATGGCAACAGTCTCTCCTTCAATAAACTTAAATTATGATTGGAGTCTGCTGTGAGATCATCACCATTACAAGAATTACTACCAGAGTAGAGCAAGGACAAAATATTGTGGTATTCAGCAACACTATCCTGCAAATTCCAATAACAAAATAAGTCAACAAAATTGCTGTCCTTTGTACTTTGACAAATGGAGTTATTTTACCTTCAATCGTGAATTAGCAATCAAAAGTCTCCAATCGGTGGTCAGCTTCTTAAAATTACTGGAATGAGCCAAAATGTCTGGATGCTGGCAGTCATCAATAAATACTGCTCCCCAGCAAATGCATCTTAGAAATTCCAAATCCTGCATAAAAATTATACAAGAATGAATCTTGATAGCAGTTATGCAAAGAAAATCAGCATAAAATATACCTCAGTTTCTCTTCATATGGCAAGCGGTTAAAAGATTATCAGCACAACATAGTAACAGTAGATATTGGCTAAAGTCCTATAGTTCAAAAGAAAAGAAAAGAAAAGAAAAGGCAAAACCAGCATATTGAATTAGTAACTCCTCGATATCAAATCATCAGAATAGGACTGACATAAATGGATTAAAGCTTAGCGAACCACCACCAAATGATGGGACTACCTCTCTACTACTTGCTATAATTCACATTCTCGCATAAAATGTCTGTAAGCTGCCACCCTTATGCACCTTTCAAGCATAAACTTTCATAATCGTAAACTAAGTTGCTATTTTGATAAAGTTAGCATTGCTAACCTCAAAATTTTCATAATCCTATCAGTAGTCGTCAAGGCACAGAAATATAACATCAATAATAAACCATATGCAAGCAACATACTCCCTTTGCACTGCAGGCACAAGTGCTCATAAGATAATTTATAAAAGAAAGGAAAATGTCGGTGAATTGATGAGTTATGAGCAGGTAAGATTTCAAGATCGTTAACCAGAAGCCAAGGGAGTTTAAGGTACAATTCTATTGTGGTTCACAATCTGAAGCAATAAATTCTAAAATAAAAAGAATCAAACCCAAATAATAAAGGATATGAACAAAGTAAAAGGTAAAAAGTAACATCCACTAGTTACACTCACATACTAGTCCTCCCAAGCCCAAAGAACCTACAGAAAGAGGCATCCACATAGATGGGAGTATTTATTCCAATATGCTTCAACAGATGACAAAGGCTACAAGCTTACAACTATTGGTTCTACAATGTGGGGGAACATAAACTGTATCTTTCTCACCAATAAGAGAAATGTTCTAACTTGAAATTATTGTAAAAGCATCTCGACCGAAGCAGGTCCTTCAATAATGACTAGTCTAATAAAAGTTGAGTGTTTGATCTTAGAGGCACAAGAGTTGGTAAAAGCCTTTGGTGGACTACCTGGTTGAATGCAAGACACAAATTGATCTATCTAAATAAAGCCTTCTTCTTAGCATAAGTTATGCAGGGACAGAGACGTAGTGAACCAAGGTAACAACAATTTCCGTAACAATATGAAACAGGGATGTTAGTCAATGTAAAGAAAACAATACGCATCTATATAATAAATTAAATATTCTACTCCAATTTTACACATATGAGTCACTTGGAGACTAAGATAATCTTCGTCCAATTATTTTAACTAATTATTTATCAACAAACATAACAACAACAAACACAACAAAACAAAACTTTCCTATAATCGATCAAAAATAAAAATGAAGATACTTAAACTAGAAAAAGTAGAAAGAAAATCAGGCTAAAAGATTATGACAAACCCTAGAGCTCTTGAAATTCTTCAAAACTTATCAGTGACTTCTTTTCTCTCTACTCTCTCTTCTCACTTTGTCCCATTCTTTGTTGCATAAGCATATTTGACAACAAATGACCCTCAACAAGGTCAAAGTTGGAGATCAAGATCATTAGAAGAAAGGGAACCCAAACTCTGCAATAAGTCGAAGATGAAACCGTAGTCCAACAATCCCCACCGACGACTAGCAACCAACGACACAGGTGGAAGCAAATAGCTGAGAGGGGTATGTGCCCATTTGCATGGCTGAATTTTCTACCAAATTCCTAACAGATGTTATAGACATGTTTTTGGCCCCGAAACATTTAAGGACACACTACAGCTACAAAGAGATGTTTCTGTGTTTCATAGGATCGCAAAAGGAGGGGGGAATGAGTGGCATTTTCGCATCATACCGAGGACCAATATCTATTGATGATGAGGTGGAACAGAAGCATTAAATTTTAGGAGCGTGTAAACATGTGGTCATAGCACAAATAGCACAATGACTAGATGTCTTAAGACCTTGTCGCATATCCAAATTTCTGAAAGCATAGCTAGCTTCTCAATCTCATCCCAAACTAAACATCATTAAAGCAACCATCCATTCAAATCAAGCCTTATTAGCCTTTGTACAATTGTCAACTTTCATTGGAGGCTTGCAATCCCTTATACCAAACAATATAAAAAAGAATGAGAAATATCTAGAAAAAAATCAACAAAAGAAAGAAATTGACATTCTCTTTCTCACACGACAAAAATTCCAGGCTTCATAATTGCTAATTTCTGCAATAGTGGTGTGTGAAGATGTTGATGTAAGCTCTTGATGGACAATGTGGACGACAAGGCATCTTCCGACGCGGCCTGTCTCCTCTCGCCTTCTCCCCTAGGGTTTCGAGTGAGGCACGCCATGGCCAGGAAGAAGAAGTCGCCATCTTCCTTGTCGGGTAAGAAGGTAGCGAAGGCTCGGACGGCTGCGACTCAGAAGACGACCCTTCAGCAGGCTGCTCAGGGCTCGAAGTCTCCAACTCTCCCTACTCCTCACGCAGATCTGCTGTCGAAGAACTTGGAGAATGATTTGTTTGACGTGAACATTGCTTCTGCTGGTATGGAAGACCCTCTGCCGAGAAATCCTATCCCAAACTCTGCCTCCCTTGGCCATGAACGAGCGGCGACCCCTGCTGCAGGGCATAAGGGGTGTTTGTCCCAAGATTTTCTGAACAGTGAAGGCGATGCACTGCCTGAAAATCCTAAATTCCCGCCTGCTGCCATAAATGACAGGATTTCGGTTTGGGATCGATCGGAAGAGATTTCCCTTTCCCCTACTCCCTCCTGGAGGGATATTTTGGCAGGGAATCGTAACCCTAGCCAGGGAGAAAAGCTCTCCTATGTTCCGCCTACTATGGAAAATGACTCGCTGAGGGTAAAATTAGACAAGAAGGAGGTGGATTCCGAAGCTGAATTATGGGCAAACACCCTGGTTGGTTATGTCTTTGGTGATGCCCCATCCTATAGCCAGATTTGTGGGTATGTTCAAGCACATTGGAGAGAGGTTCCGTTGCCGCAGATAATCCTCCATGCTTCGGGATTCTTTTTATTCAAATTCAAATCTATGGAAGATGCAAATTTCATCCTTGGGCAGCATTGGACATTCTTCAACAAACCCCTTGTCTTGAAGCTTTGGCATAGGAGGATGAAGATTGATAAGAATGAGATGCAGGTTGTCCCTCTTTGGATTAAATTTCCTAACCTGCCTCTCGAATATTGGGGCAAATCTTCCTTGAGTCGTATAGCCAGTGCAGTAGGGAAGCCACTCTGCACGGACGCTATCACTGTCTCCAGGGAACGTGTCTCTTTCCCAAGGGTGCTTGTGGAGATTGATATAAAAAAACCACTCCTGGACTCGATGGTGATTGTTGATCCTGAGGGAGGGGAACTTGTTCAGGTAATTGATTATGACTGGAAACCCATCTATTGCCATTTTTGTGACAGGTTCGGTCATGCTGCTTCCAATTGTAAGTATCACAGGGCTGCCAACAAGTCCCCCAAGACATCTGGCGAGGAATGGGTGATTGTTAGAGACCACAGGAAACGTAAAGTGAGTGAGTCGGTGAATGAGGTTGGTAGGGCAAGCGGTGGCGATGATGAGGTTGGCGGGCTTCCCTCTTATCCTCCTGCCTCAGCAGCCAGGGCTATCCCTCGAGACCCAGGCACTCAGAATGGTTCAGAGACCGCTCCACAGGAACCTGTCCCCCCTGGGCTCCCTTTGGACCATCCTCTCCCCCACGACCTAAGAGTCATTTCAAGGAACAGACCTGAATCGCAAGATCCAAGTTGCTCTGCTGGCGTTTCGGGATCCGTGCAGAAACAGTATGCTAGGAGAGGTGCCCAGCAATCCGATCCGGGTGGTCATGATTAGTTCTTGGAATGTCCGTGGGTTGAATAAGACTTCCAAGCACAAGGAAGTCAGCCTCTTTTGCAGAAGTAATTCGTTAACTTTAGTTAGCTTCCTCGAGACTAGAGTAAAAGAAAATAACTGTAGTAGGGTATTTAATAAAGTAAGGAGTGGTTGGAATCTTATCCATAATTATCCCCAGCACCAAAATGGGAGGATTTGGGTCACCTGGGACCCATGTGTATGGAAGGTCATAGCCATTTGCATGTGTGATCAAGCCATTCTTTGTGAAGTCAATCACTTGATGGGGAATTATTCCTTCCATGTGGGTTTTGTTTATGCTTTGAATAGTGGAAACGAAAGGAGAAGGCTATGGAATTGGTTAAAACAGCACAGAGTTCTTGGCTCCCCTTGGATCCTTATGGGGGACTT
Organism: Tamarix chinensis; assembly: GCA_030549775.1. Taxonomy (NCBI): domain Eukaryota; kingdom Viridiplantae; phylum Streptophyta; class Magnoliopsida; order Caryophyllales; family Tamaricaceae; genus Tamarix; species Tamarix chinensis. Next base: position 60,477,974 of record CM060173.1, on the reverse strand, counting down.
TAATGTGGTCCTTTCTTACAGTGAGAAGTTCCAAGGCGACCTGCCCAATTCCACCGATATGAAAGATTTCCAGGAATGTTGCTTAGAGTTGGGTTTATCTGACTTGCAAGGCCAAGGAACGTTCTACACTTGGTCTAGCAAACGAGGAGGTGCGGAGGAAGTCATGTGCAAATTGGACAGGGCCCTGGTTAACATGGAATGGCTGACATCTTTCCCCTCTTCTGTGGCGGAGTTCCTCAGTCCCCTGGTATCTGATCATAGCCCAGTGGTGGTTAATCTTCGGGTCTCTCCGTTCCAAGGTAAGAAGTCGTTTCGTTTCTTCCAATTCTGGACTGAAGATGAGGCTTTTTTACCCCTAGTGCGTTCGGTTTGGCATCAGCCTTTGCAAGGCAACCCCCTGCTCAGAGTGTGCTCCAGACTCCAGATGCTCAAGAGGGACCTCAATCAGCTGAATAAGGGTAAATATGGAGGTATCTCCCAGAAGGTTGCTGCGGTGCGTGAGGAGGTGTCTATTCTCCAGAAGAAACTCCTCTGCCACCCTCCCAGTCCCCATCTCAGAGATCAGTTGAATAGTCTTGAGAGCAGGTATGCTCATCTGCTCCACTGTGAGGAGATGTTCCTCAGGCAAAAAGCATGCATTCAATGGCTCCACTGTGGGGATTCAAATCACAAATTCTTCTATGCTAGAGTGAAGGAGAGACAAACGCGGAAAACTATTGCTTTTCTTCGAGGAGAGAATGGCAGGGAGATAAGGGGCGCTCAGGAGATTCAGAAGGCCTTCAGTGACTATTATAAGCAGCTTTTAGGCACAGTCTCTCCCCCTTTCGGAGCTCTAGACCCATCCGTTGTGGATAGCACTTTATCTTATGAGCAGCAGTTGGCTCTAAATGCTCCTGTTTCCAAAGAGGAGGTCCGAGCAGCTGTCTTCTCTGTTGGCGACACTAAGGCTCCAGGTGTAGATGGTTTTTCAGCGGGTTTCTTCAAAAAGAGTTGGGATATTATTGGAGAGGAGTTATTCATGGCTATCAGAGATTTCTTCACTACCGGCTTCCTTCCTAGGAAGGTAAATATTACATCTCTTACCCTGGTCCCAAAAAAGCCTAACCCGCAACAGGTCACTGATTTTAGACCTATTGCCTGTTGTACCATGCTTTATAAGATCATCTCGAAGATTCTTACACAGAGACTCCAAGGTATCTTGCCCTTAATCATTGATCATGCTCAATCTGCTTTCTTGAAGGGCCGAAGTATCGGTGAAAATGTGCTATTGGCTCATGAGTTAGTCAGGAAATATGCTCGAAGAGGAGTCTCCCCTAGATGCATGTTAAAGTTAGACCTCCAAAAAGCTTTTGACATGGTCAATTGGAGCTTTGTGAGGAACCTGCTGCTTCTATATGGTTTTCCTTATCAGTTTGTAAAGTTGGTTACCGCTTGCTTGGAAACTGTGGCCTTCTCCCTATCCTTTAATGGCGTGCTATCTCCACCATTTCGGGCGAAAAGAGGTTTGAGGCAGGGAGATCCCCTCTCCCCCTACTTATTTGTCCTTGTCATGGATTACCTATCCAGATGCCTCAAACAGTTATGGACAAATAATTCTTTCAAAGGCCATCCCAGATGTAGAGCTTTGAAGATAACCAACCTGAGCTTCGCGGATGACATCCTTTTATTCTGCCATGGTGATTTACTTAGTGTTAAGTGTCTTAAGGATGTCCTTGATCATTTCTCTGGGATCTCGGGGTTGATTCTAAACCCTCAGAAATGTACTGTCTATTTTGGTGGCGTGTCATCTGATGTTAAAGGAGCAATTATAGATCTTCTGGGGTTCCAGGAAGGTACCCTTCCGATTACCTATCTTGGCCTTCCTCTAACCTCTTCGAGAATCTCGGCTAGTCTTCTCCAACCCATGCTGGAAAAAGCTACTGCTCGGCTTAGACACTGGAGTACTATCTATCTATCTTATGCAGGGAGACTTCAGCTACTCAAGTCTGTTTTATTTAGTATACAGCTATATTTCAGCCAAGTGATCCTCCTTCCAAGAAAGATCCTCCATCAGTTCGTGAGTCTCTGTCGAAACTTCCTTTGGTCAGGAAAGATTCATGTCAGAAAACGAGCCCTGATTTCATGGGAACAGATTTGCTCTCCCAAGGCCGAGGGTGGGCTTGGTTTCCTCAACATGGAAATTTGGAATCAATGTGCTTTGGGTAAACTCCTTTGGAATATCGCCACTAAGAAGGATTCGCTGTGGGTGAAGTGGATTCATGCTGTGTACCTTAAGAATATAAATGTGTGGGAGTATAATCCCACTACTTATACTTCCTGGCTGTTTCAGAGAATCCTGCTTATACGCCCTCAACTACAAAGTTTTCTCCAGTCGCGGTGCTCAAATGGTTATACTGATTATAGCATCAAAGCTGCTTATGAAGCTGTGCGCCCCAAGCAGGATAACCAAAAGTGGACCCAGTTGGTGTGGAACTCCCTTAACTTACCAAGACACAGATTCCTTATTTGGCTGGCATTCAGGGATAGATTGATGACTAAAGCAAAACTTCGGGAGATTGGTATGGATGTATCGGAGCAGTGTGTGTTCTGCCAACAGGATCTAGAAACCCGAGACCATTTGTTTATCCACTGCCCTATTACAACGGCTATATGGAGGAAAATTCGAAGATGTGCTGGCAGAAGAGACCCTATTCAGGGATGGCAACAGGAGGTACAATCTTTGTTGAAAAGATCAAGACAAAATAGACAGAAAAAGCAGATCCTAGGAGCTCTTTTTTCATCTTATATTGCAAATGTATGGTATGAGAGGAACTTGAGGATATTTGAAAACCGAAGTAGAGATGTTGATAGTATTAGTCAAGCTATTGTCTTAACTGTAGCTAGACGTTTAATGCACCCACACTATAAGGCTAAATTCCAAAAGTGGGCTGGTCTTGTTGACTGTATGGTAGGTTGATATCTAGTTTGTAATATTTCTCCTTTTCACAAGTAATAAAATTTCTTACTTATCGAAAAAAAAAAAAATAAATAAATAAAATGTGGACGACAAGGAGTGGCAATGACAAAAGCAGTGTGCAACAGTCATATTTGAAAATGCTAGCCTCAAGCAAAACATTGTAGATGGAGGACAAGGTCATGGTGATAATGAAAATTAAGTGTCCAATTCAGCAAGAGCATTTTAGTAGTCATGGGACTCGGTAGGTGGTTGGGTGGTACTTTTGTGGTGGTAGAAATGGAAAACAACAAAAAATCCACAAGGATTTTCATACAAATCTCAACTTTATTCAACTTAACTCTAAATAATAATAGTTGGAACATTACTTGAAGGCAAAATTTTGATCCTAACTCTAATTTGAAGCTTAGCACACTTCTGAACAAATTTAGGAAAGAATCTTGAAGGAAGAAAATAAGAACACAATGCAACAATGGAATACTCTCTTCATTAATTAGCTGATCACCAAACACATTTGAGGATTTTATTAAGAGCTTGTCTAACACCTCTCAATTGATTTTGTATCTTGCATAGCCCTATTACGTCTCCTCTAGTATTTATACTAGTTATTACAGGCACTAGTTAAAACTCTGACTAACTAATAGATGATAATTAGAGGAGACATATGTCCTTTCCAGTTTGGTTTTTTTTTTTCAAATGATAATTTTAGATGCAATTTGAAACTTCTAAAGTCTATTGTGTTAATGAGGTAAATATTCCAACCAATATTTTTTTATCCACAGACAGAAATCATCCGAAGATGACATGAATGCAGTTCTTGTGCATACTAGTTCTATTGGGCATCATACTGGAAAGCTCCACTTAACTTGCTCTTGGTCCTGGCATTGTAGTCTCGTGTCTTGTATGGTGATATGGATGATACCAGAAACGACAAGTTGGGTAATAGTCAATGACAGGCTTGTCTATATAGCTTGCTCATCCTATTATTTTATTTATTGCTTTATCCATGAATTTGGGAGAAATTATATTAACTCTTTTTGGTTCTATTACAGTTTTGAGATATATGTTTTTGGATTTCTAATTGTCGTCGATGGATGGTTATTCTAACATGGTGCATCATGTTTCTCGAAATGGCATGGTTTGAGGACAATAGAAGATGAAAGTGAAATTTGGGAAAATGAACTAAAAAATGAGAAGTGGATAAGAACATGTGATTTTGTGTGTTTCAGAAAAGTGTCCCTCTCCGTGAGTAATAATTTATATTGTTTTTTAAGTGATACAAGTTGTGCCATTTTGACAAAGTAAAACAACTAGCTTGGTATTGCAAAATGCTTTAACGTGTTACTAGTCCGTAGTATATGTACAATGAGGGTATGAGAGGAAATAATTACTCGTATTTAAATAGAAACACCATCATTTTTATAGCATTGTTGTAGAGAGAGAAAGACGAGGGTTGATCTCGAATGAACAGGTTACAAAGATTGCAATACATAGATATAGGAACTATTGATAGGTTTGTGGGCCCCACAACTGATAGTTGGGGGAATTAGATTAGCCCTTAACCTCTCACACTAATTACCCGATTAGTAAGGACGCAATTCTATGTTGTGGAGTGCAAAACAAAAGATACTTAAATACATGAGACTTCCCCTGACACTTAAGTATGGAACATTGTTCATCTCCTACTCTTTAATTGTTATCGCACTTTGATACTTCAAAAACCGAAAGTGTGAGAAATTTGGAGTTATAACTTCTTCAACTTCTAAAAATACCATATCTATAACTATATTTGTCCCTCCAAATTAAAATGCCAAGAACCTATTTCCTTCTCCTAGATCCTTTAAATCAAACTCCACTTTAAACAGTTCTTTCACTTTTTTATCTTAGCCTTACTTTGGCTTACAATGAGCATGTGATCCAAATAAAGTAGCAAACCCATGTTTTTTTCACAAAAACATGTATCAAAATTGCTTCTTTTAAACCCGATGTCTTTTATTGCCTTATTCCTCTACCTAGGTAATTGTTTTAACCAATAAAGTGATTTTTTAAGAGATAAACCCCATCTTGTTTTCTCTTCTCCACAAAACTAGGTTGTTGAGCCATATAAACTATTTCCTTGAATTCAACACAAAAGAAGGCTACTTTCGCATGAAGTTGCTCCAACTCCAAATCATCCATCAACCAAAGCTAGCAAAGGAATGTATCACAACAAGAGACAAAACCTCTTTATAGTTTATTCCTTCTTTCTTCTTTATGTGTAAACTCCTTACCTACCAACCTTGCTTTAAACCTTAGTGCTTCTCCTTCATTATTTCCTTCTTTGAGTTTGTGAACCCACTTACAACTTGTAACTTGTAGGCGAAGGACTTACAAGTCTCATTTTTCATAAGATACTCTATTTCAACCACCATAACCCTCAACCATTCTTTACTTGAATAGCTTGAAATGGCTTTTATAGATTTGCGATTCTTTGTCATTGAATGAATACTGCAAAGGGCACTGTTTAAGCACATCTAAACCTTCAAGGTGTTCTAATTGATGCCATTGCTACATGAATCTTGGCTCCTTCGTCATTGTTTTCAAGATTATAGTCTAACTGAGCTTAAACATACTCCACATCAATGTTGTGCTGGCAATGGCTGATTGCTTGCAGTAGGTAGATATTTATAAAATGCAATCTCTCTAAACTTCACACCTAGCTTATAAAGGTCTTCGGACCATTTGAATCAATGCTCATGACTTTAAACCCCTTCACCCCATCCTGTAGCCAAGATGCACACATTTTTGGCTCTAGCATCCAACTTTATATTTGTAACATGAGCATCACACATGGAACCAATAATTCATAGTGTTTGATAGTCTGTCAGGGGTTCACTCCATCTCTCCATGGGTGTTTCAAAGTTCATTGCCAAAGGACATCTATTAATGAGAGAACAAACAATTTTTGCAACTTCTTCCCCAAAACCTCTTTGGCAAACTTGAAATGAATAGCATACATCTCACTCTCTACAATATGGTTATCTTCATACTCTTAACCAACACATATTGCTCTCACAATTCCATTCTCCTTTCAAAATGCATAAAACACATCATTTCAAAACTTCAAGGTATTATGCCCTTAATTTCTCGCCTTTATCTCTTATTCTGTTTCAACCATAGTTCTACATTCTCTAAAGCACATGAATAAATCGTTTTTGCTTTTGAGAAGGTACATACACGCAAACCTTGAAAAATCATCAATTAAGGTGAGAAAATACCTTGCATGTCACCCTAAGATTCAACCTTGATGACCACCAACAGTTCAGCATGGACATAATTTAACAAGGCTTTAGTTTTGTGAGTGCTAGAATGAAATCATAACACACAAGATTTATGCTCAAAGAACTAAATCTATTTCGTTTTCTCTTTGCCAAGAACTCCTTTCTTGCTTAAAATTGGTAGCCCTTCTCACTGACATGACCAAGTATTACTGCCATTACATTTCTTTATCCTTCCTCATGAGTCATGCAAGCTACGCCTTTAATGACCTTGAGTGTGCTATGATCTACCTCAACAAAATAGGATTTCTAGTCTAGAGTACCTAGAAATAATAAATTTCTTTTTAACTCTAGCACATGCCTTACATCCTCCAACATGAAATTAGTTCCTTGATTAACAAGACAAGCCTTTTCTTTGGAAAATTAAGAAATGTCATTACTAGGAGAAAAGTGCAGTACAATCTACCTCTCAGCCAGCAATGCTATCCAACAAACTAGACCACCAACCATATTTGGCTTTCAAATGTGGGTGAAGCATTCTTCTAGCCACAGTAAGAAAAACTACTCGTAAAATAGTATTTCCACCCGTAGCACTATTCTAAAACACTCAAATTCCTATAATGCCACATAGTCGCTACATAAGATGCAAAAAGGGCACCAAGAACCAGCTTCATTAGAGGACATTGCCTTGACCTACTTATCTGCGTATGGACCTCTTCCTCCCATCCTTTGATCTAGTCCCTTCACCCAACACACCACTGAATTTTATACCAAACTCCACCAGTGAAAGAGTCTCCAATAGTTGATGAAAGATGAAAAAACACAGCTTCCAACAACCAACATACCGATATCCAAAAGCCAAGATCAAGTAAGCAACCTCTAGTGCATTACCAGCCAAAGTGGGAATCGATGCCCAGCCAAGACTTAAGATTAGAGGATGCCATAACAATTTAAACCACCTCATCTTCTACTTAAGCCCGACATCCTCATAGGCCCATTAGATCACATAAACAACACCTTTCCTCTAACACCGCATAATAAAGTGCTGCAACAAATCTTAGACCAAGAGAATTCTCTAAAACAACCAAGAAGTATAGGAAGTGGACCTAAAATCCAACAACTCTACCTTTTTGAGATAGTAAGCATGAATCCACTTAACCTAGAGAGTATTCTTTGTAGAGGATAGGTTCCAAGGTAATTTCCCCAAAGCACAAGAGTTCTATACCCCAATGTTCAACATGCCTAGCCCAATCTCATCCTAGTTGCTCCCACGAGATCAAGGCCCTGTTCTGCTAGAGATAATCTTCTTGGGGAGTAAGATAACTTAACTAAAATAAAGCTGCAACCTAAACATTACAGATTTGATCAACTGTAGCCTCCCAACATAAGAGAGGTAGACATAGCTCTAGTGCCTCAGCCTACACGTGGCCATCTCCAACAAAGGTTGCAGATAAGTAATAGTAACCCTTGTTGAGGTCAAGGGCATTCCTAAGTAGGTAAAAGGGAAGACACCCTCTGGGAAACCCAGCAACTCCACAATCCGCCCTTTGGCATCCCTCCAAAGTAAACAGCACACTTCTCCAGGTTAAAGCTCAAACCTAAAACCTTAGAAAAGGGACTAAAAACCTCCATAAGGCACAACAAACTCTTCAAGTCTCCCTTACAAAACAAAAGGAGGTCATCTGCAAAACTTAAATTTACAATGCCCAATGCCTTACATCTCATATGCCCCATAAAAGCAGCATTTGACCGCAACAACTTCAAGCATCTACTCAAGTAATCAATAACCCAATCAAAAAGATAAAGGCTTTTAGCCTTAAAAGGAGTTGTCAAAGCACCATTGCACATGAAAGAAGACAAAATCATGGTCACACAAGATGTAATCAATCAAGCAAATTGCTAAGGGAAACCATATTGCAATAGCATTATCCAAGAACTTTTTGTTCGCCATATCATAAGCCTTTCAAAGGTAAAGCATAAGCATACACCTTGGAGAGTCTCCCTTGGACTTATACTTTCTCCCAAAATCATGGGCCAAAAGCACATTTTCACTAATACTTCGATCTTTGATAAAAGTATTATGGGATAGATCAATCAAGGTAGGCATGATGGGTTGCAATCTAAATGCCATTACCTTTGAGATGATTTTGAACAACATAGTCTAGCAAGTAATGGGCCTACAATTAGTGACCCTCTAAGCATTTGGGTTTTTAGGCACCAATGCAAGAGATGTGACATTTACCTTAAACAGCATAAAACCATAAGCAAAGAACTCCCTTCCTGCCATCCAAACTTCATCTCCAATGATATCCCAATATGTCTTGAAAAAGCCAGCACCAAAACCATCAACGCTCAGGGCTTTGGTATCACTAATGGAGAATGCCGCAAGTCTCACTTCTCCTTCGTAACTAGCGCATTCAAAATCTGTTGGTGATCACGTGTTATAGAATAGGCAATCGCCGAAGGGTTGATGAATCCAACTAAGTTAACTTCTATACCCAAGTGACTTGAAATAGGCAATAAATGCCACCTAGATGTCTAGGGTTCCTTTAACCTCTTTCCCAGCATCATCTACTACAAAAGCAACCCTCATCTACTACCCAAAAATGAAAAAACGAAAGGCCTCCTTACCTTAGGGCAAAGACGCATTCAAATTAACGATGACTGGATTACAATTAGATATCATAGGACTCAAAAGTTCAGCTACCAAGGAGGCAAAACAATCAATCCACTTTAGGTTTACCATAGCCCTACCTAGCTTACACAAAACCTCCATCTCACCCTCCTACTAGACCAAATGTAGAACCCACCCTTACCTTACAAGTCACTCAAGCCAAGGTCAAAACAACACTCACTAAACTCCTACATATCAATGGATATGGATAAATTGCCTTGGAACTTCTTATTAGCTGAGAGGATCACATTAAAGACACCTAATAGGATCCATGGTTCCCCCGTAGCACATTTTCCCCTAAGCTAGTTTCATAAATTTCTCCTTCGGAAAAAATGAAGGCTACTTTGAAGCCAAGCACACCATGTAGGTGCCTTGCATCACATAGGACAGATTGATCACACAAACCAAGACTAGTTATTTGCCAAACACTAGGATTCCACACAACCCAGATTCTCCCATTTGAATGATGGCCATAATTTGCAACAGCATCCCAACCCTAGCTGAGCTTATTCAAAACAGATCTAAATTTATTCTCTTTTACCCTAGTCTCCAAATAACCAACTAATGACAACTTTTTAAATCTACAAAAATGCTTGACCTCCTTGTGTTGGGAGGACTTTTTTAAGCCTCGAACGTTCCAAGCACTAAACATTCCCCCTAGATCTGAAGAAGTAAAACCCCAACTTGTCATCTCGTCACCTAAAGGTTCCAAAGTTCCACTAACTCCTTGCCTCATCCCCTTGGAATTCAAAATCTATGCCACTCTCCTTCTAGTTACCATTCTATCCTTAGCAACTTGCCATGCTACCATCCCCTGAGCAGGATTCTACACCAAAGTGACTTGTCGGCTACCGTCATGGGGACTACTCCCTGCTTGGTGACTTGTTACTTGCTTGGTGGTTACAGAGGCCTAGCAAGGTGAGCCACAAGGTCACAATCTGCTGCTTAATAGATGAGTCAGCAACTGCCTTGCCCTTCTAGGGGTCTCTAACAACCCATTCCTCTCCTGCCTCCTTGTCCGTCATACCACTTAGCTTCTATCTCCTACAAGATTGCATGTTATGGCCGCACATGTCACAAAAGTTACAATACAAGAGATTCTAATTGTAATATGTGTTGACAAACCTCACCTTCCACAAGGTCTTTGATTGTAATTGACTCGATGAGAAGCTTCTTCACATCCACTTCAACTAGTACCCTTGGAAAGGAAACCCTTTCACTAGACAAGGTAATGGCATCAATACACGGGGGCTTCTCCACATCACTAGCTATTCAACTGAGGGAACTAGCCGCCCAATACTCAAGAGGCAGCTTTAGAATTTCACCTAAAGAGGCACCAATTGCAGTGCTGACTTGTCTATCCTTAACTTCCTATGCCCTATTTTCGAAACTAGAGGTTTGTTAAAGAACATTTGGTGCTACCCAAGGATGAAATGAACATCCTCTGGAGTTTCAAATTTGAACAAAAACCGCCTGAAAAATGCATCATAACTTGCGGCAAAACAACATTCTTCCAATAGGCACACATAAAACCACAAATCTGATTATAAGAGAGGGTATCCCCAAAAACATACCACAGCAAAGTATTTAACCAATTCCTTGCTTCACATCATTCTTATCCAACATAACTGTGATGCACCCTTCTCCAATGAAGGTGGAACATAGCAAAGTGGAGCACCTCAGTTGGGGCTTCTATTACCAGATAGCATATCTCTCCATAAGACACCTTCCGAGGGGAATTGCTCTTCAAGCCTATCTCACATAGGCATAGAGCCCTTAAGATCAACCTACATGGTTGTGTTGCTTTGCGTGTCATCCGTTTCGACATTTGCATAGATCTTAGAGGGGTAACAGATAAAATTAAATAGCAATGCCACTATAGCGTATCAGACCCTATTTAGCTATTTTTTGGGTCAATCGCGATGCAAAATTAAAGATACACTATAGTTTTAAATTTTCACAATTTATCGACCGATAAATCATCAATAAATCGGTATGGCCGATAAATCAGAAAATATCATGGATGAATATACTAAAAAAAGCATGAATGATAATTTCTTCTTAGTTATTTACTATATATATTTTGGAACAAGTTAGTATTGAATTATAATAAAGTATTGTTATTTATTAGCTTCACATTAGTACCTGATAACATGTCTTTTTTCATTCTAAGACAAATTTAGGATTATTAAGACAATTTAAATGACTCATTTAAATACTTCTAATATAATATAAAATATTAATTTAGTGAATATTTATATTCAAATGATCAATAAATAATAATTACAGTATATAGTGAAAGAAAAATAAAATTCAATCTGCGACAACCGCGACACATAATTTATCGTTTGCGACACTCTGATACCGTGGCACTGCTATCGTAACTGTGATTTTATTGCCTAGGGTGACACTAGCATGCCACCGTACCCGATAACATATCCGCCACACCTACTAATTAAACTTCGACCTCTACCAAAGACGAATCCAAAACGTTAGGAGCCAACTCCCCTTGCATGGCAGAGGGAATACACAACTGAGGGTTCTAGCTCTGTCTCTGACTCAAAACCTCTGAAGCGGACAACTCATCCTTTCCAGCAATAGCAGACCGAAGAAGAGCATCAGTCATTCAAGTTTCAGTAAGTCTGGAACTGGCTCTTCTAGGGAAACATGGCCATACACCCTGAATCTAACATCGAGCCATGCTCAAACCTTGTGAAGTCACCAAAAGCACATAAGAATTCTCATATGATGCATCTGCCATATCTAATTCCTATTTTATTTCTTTCCACAGAGACTCTTTTATAATGTCCCTTCTTGTGGCATTGGAAGTAGAGATGGCAATCAGGTCAAGTTCAATTTGGTCCGTTCTCGGGTCAGATTGTTTGAGGTCATTTCCCTTTAAGGGTCGAGTGTAGGTCTGATCGGTTTTGAGTAATTTCGGGTTATTTTATTATTCAAGTTCGGGTCATTGCATATCTAGATTGTATCAGATTAATTTACCAGGTCGGGCTTGGGTCATTTCGGATTAGCTTATTAGGTTGGGTTTGGGCAAAGCTAGATCGTCTCTGAGTTATTTTGGGTTTAGCTTAATTTGACAAGTTGGGTCAAGTTAACTTGATGGATCAAGTCTCTTCAGATTTTGATGGGTCGGATTAAGTTTGGGCCAAGCTAAACCCGAATTGGATCCCTTCATATTTGGATCAACCGGACATTGACCACTAAATTTAATCCAACTCATTTACTTTATAAGCATGCATTAAATTTAACTTAATATAAACAAATGATTAAAAATGTACTATTAACTATCACTTGTTTATTATTATGATTTTTTAATGTTGTGTTTTCACACGAAAAAATTGATAAAATTGGAATATCGATGGTAAATAAGTATAGTCACAATGAAAGTAAGAAAAATAAATAAAATTTATAAAACAATATATTTTTAAAAGCTTTAAATAAATAATAAGACATCTAATTTTTTTTTTACTATCATAATTGGTTAATATTGAATTTGATCTTGTCAAATTGGATTACAGACAGATCAAGTTAATGACGAATATGGTTGATGGCAGATCCAATTGATGGCTGGTTACGGGTTGGATTTGGGTCGGGTCAGGCTAATTATATTTGAGTCAGAGTCAAGTCGGGTTTATAATTTCTTGGGTCATAATTGGTTAATATTTTTATTGATTGTTCATCAACTCCTGTCCAAATATTTATGTAGAATCCAGTTTTTTATTAGATTTGGACACATTTCTATATAAAATTAAACATAACTTAATGCTCATAACATTGAATTCAATGAAGATATTTTGTGAAAGTAGATTTATTAAAGAGATGATCTAAACAAATAGAACTTGAAATGGTTTTAAGCATGGTCCTTTTTTGGCAATACATAAATTTTCACAAATTAATTACCCAAGATTCATTTTTGTGGATATCTCTTATTAGAAAGGCTACCAAAGAAAAAGAATGAAATATAATATATATATATATATATATATATATATATATTGATATTTAAAAAGTAAGAAAAAAAGCTATATCATATAATAATCCATAAATGACAATAAAAAAGGGAAGGGGGATAATTTATCCAAAGACCAAAATAAAGAAAAAAGCTTGTTTGCCTGCATCAAGCTTTAGAGGGGCACAGTCTTGGAGCATAAGCTATTTACTTTGACTTATTGTTTAGAACATTGAAACCAAAAAAAAAAGTGTGGCCATGAAGGTTATAATAGAACAACCCACTTGATGGGTTAAGGATTGTACACCTGTAATGCGATGTATGTCCTATAATAGGTCACATCTTCTACCCTTTCCCATGAGTCTACTATCCAAGCTACTACCTAGAATTTATTTAGAAATAAAAGGATCTCTTCTCCCAATTTTTCATAAAAAATAAATAAATAAATAATATGTGATGTGCTTTTCAAAATTGACTTCTTTGGGGATTCTTCCATTACTCTTTATTTACAATTTCTATTTATGAACTTTCCATAACAAAATAGCAGATTTTTTCCCTCTTATAAAAAGAACCATCATATTTCAAAGAAGCTTGATCAATAGGAGTGGAAGAATAAATAAAGAAATAGAACAAATATATAAATATTAAATCTAGAAACAAACTCAACCAATTTTTATGTTCCACACTATGCTCATTGTTAAGCTATTAAAGCCATTCAATACATACCTCATACAGCACTTCAGGAGATGATAATAGGGCCTCAAACATCACATTGCCATCTTCAGAGAAGTCAAGTTTCCTAGTTATTTCCCGGGCGTATCTACTTCCATGATAAACTACAAGATTGATAGATGGTGCCAAGCGAACAAACTCGGCCTCCCAAAACAGAAGTCGAGGGCAAGGAGTGATGACAAGGAAAGGCTTAGCAACACTTGACTGTAGCGACAATATCAAACCCACAATCTTTGGCACTTGGTCCTACAAAGTGGAGAGATAATGCAAACCGCATAAATAAAGCATAAAAGACTAAATAGGTATTTTCCTAGACAACATAAAGTAAAAGGGAACAAACCAGCACCAATGTTGACAAAAAGAGACATTTTGAAGCTCAGAAAAAGGATAAATATGGCCAAACAACAATTACAGAAATTAATATGCCATATGAGGTTCTCAATCCACAATGTTTGACACATCCAGCCCCCGTTTTCTTTCAAACCTATAGCAAAAGAAAATGAGCAATGAAAAATGAATCCTAAAGAATCACATGGAAGTTACCACCTAAGTGTTAAGGCTTGGGAATAAATCAAGAACATCATAAGTTGGCTTCACAAATGAGATGAGAAGGCAAGTTAAAACTCCACATCTTTTTCCACAAGTGCTAGAATTATATACACAATACATTGCATCATATACTTTATTCCATACATGGGTTAGATGTAAACTAATAAGTTCTTTTATCTCTTCTTTCACATATGAAGAGATTGGAGTACTAATGGTAAGTCATACCAAGCAGGATAAGCATTGACACATCCCCCGGGGGGCAGGGAAGGAAAGATGGAGAGGGATAATAAAGGAAAATAGGGATAATGCAAATAATAGGCAAGAGGAAATGATAAATGAAGCCGGGCCATATATAATATAATTTCCCCACTATTTAGCACAAGTAACTTTGTTCCCTCAGCCCATACCCAACACATGCAAACAAAGTACCCTAAGTCAGAAAATCTTTCTCTATCGAATCCAGGAAGATTGTCAGAGTGGCGCATGATACTAGTCACAAAGACAAACACACAATAAAATAAAAATAGAAATTGTGAAATGATATATAAGAAACCTTCAAAAACGAGCAATCTGAAAATTGGTGTGCTGAATTTCATCACCATTTGAACCCAACATTTTTCAATGTCATACCCGAAGATCTATAAGGCTTAACACAGTCATAAAAGATCAAATAATATTAGCCAAGCAATCAAGTACAGCCCCAACAAATAGCAGACAGCATGACAATCTACTAGTACAACTAATTTTTTGATGCAAGAAACATTTTTCAGTTTTTGATGAGATAACAGAAAAGACTGATCATTTACAAGGAATTTCAGAGAAAATATATATATATATACACACACACACACACATACGTATGTATGTATAAAACGTCCAGTTTTATTTGACAAATTATAGATATACTATTACCCCTCTGCAATTAAAGCTACAATAAGTACATATATGAATCTGACATCAAATCAAAATCACTTAACAAAACATTCAACAAGACACAAGCAAACCCAACGAAATAACATATTCATACCCCCACAAATTAAGGAGACTTCTATCTCAAAAATTAAAGGAAAGACAATAGTTACTATGACTAACAATCAGAAATAGTTGTACAAGACCCATATAGATCATGCACTACATTCGTTGGCCATTGATAGAATCTCAGGCCGATAACCATCCAAAAACACTAGTTACAGAAAATTCAGAGATGAACTGAAAGAATTATGAGAGAATGACAGGAGGATGTGATGTATTAGTGGAGAAAAAACAGAAAATTGATAATCCAGGGATACGGGGCCTGGTCCTCCCACCTTCCAGCACACTTTTCCAGCCAGAAACCTCCCATCCCACCTCCCGGCTCTATATATGAAAAGCAAAAGACAACAGCAATTCTTACCAGACTACTAGACTCTAACAAACTGATTGATTGCATACACCTCAAATAACAACTAATGCCAGCTCTCATAGAACAACCCCCAGCTTTCACCTTGTCCTCAGGGTGAGAATAAGGAAACTGTGAATTGATTAAATCAAAAGCCTCCCACGTAGCTTTAAAGTCTGAAAGACCTTCAACTGAATTAGCACCCGCAGCTTGCCTTAAATATTATAGTGTAGGTTCTGAAGGCTTTTCCAACTAAATCGTCCATTTCAAATCACCTCTGAATCTATCATTGCCAACAGCATGTCTAGACATTGAGAAAAGAAAAACTTGGTGTATGGGCACAAAATGCGGAAGATCATATCCGTAGGCAACTGCCACCACTCTGGCTACAATCTGACAGGACCCAAAGTAAGAGGGTGGCAGCTTCTCATTCAAGCGCTTGGCAAGTGACTAGTGGCATAAAGCCTCTACCTGACATACACCCAATCCCCAACCTAAAACTGTACACACCTCCTTCGAGCAGGTGATGCTTCAAGTCTTCTGAAATCATATTGCTACATTGCGGCTTTTCCAGTAGCCATAGGGGTGGCTTCAATCTCAAATCTGAGCAAGGATGGTGGAGGCTGATAATAAGAAAGGTGTGCTGATAGATGAATTGTCGAAAGTAACGCACCAAAAATTCACTAAAGGTATATCCAGGTTCCACTACCTCGGCTTGTCCCCAACAAAACAGCTGAGGTAAGTCTTGATGTCCCAATTCACCACCTCCATTTGACCATCAATTTAGGGATGATAGATCATGCTCTGCCTCAGAAGATCAGTGCCCTATAATTTAAATAGTTTCCTCCAAAACTGATTAACAAATCACAAACTAAAAACAATGGACCGTAGTAGGCCATGTAATTCGAACTACTTCCCCCACAAAGATAGCAGCCACAACTGGAGTGATGAAGGGGTGATTCCATGACCATATTTTGTAAGTTCGTCCACCACTATGACTAAACAATTGTACCCCTCCGCTTTAGGTAACCCCTCAATGAAATCTGTTGATATATCCTCCCATACTTGTCCTAGAATAGGTAAAAGGGTTGTAGCAAGCCTGCTTGCCATGGTTTTATTTTGTTGTTGGCAGGTGTCACATGAGCCTTCTCATACCCAGTAAGAATAACTCCTAACTCAGCCAGTGAAAAGTCCTAGAGACCCCCCCCCCAAAGTGGCCCCTGACAGAGTCCTACATGAAATTCAACAAACACAGCAGGTAATAATCTGGATTCGGAGCACACCACCACTCTACTTTAGTTGCATAGCAGCCCATTACACAAGCTATATCCTGTGGATACATCCTCCCATACTAGCAATGCCTTCTTTGCAGGCCCAAAAGTCATATCTACATCCCATCCAGTCCAGTGAGCTACTGTTATAGCACCAAGCTTCCATTTTTCCTTCTGCCTTGATAAGGCTACTTTGTTATCAATTTTAAACTTATAATCAATTTCAAAAAAGAAGTGTCATAATTTCTAGACCACCGTTGATGCTCTTCCGGTATGATGCGCCAATCAAAGATATTAAAAGCGTTTTTGTCTCACTACAAATTTAGGCCCATTAAATAATGCTGCTACCGTTGGACAGCCAACAGCCATTAACTCACTCATATACTGACTTTTGACTAGATTTTGAGCCTAAAGCCAGGCTGAAGTAAGCCACGGGTGCCGATTTTGCATTGAAACAGCTCCAATTCCAGTCCCTGAGGCATCACTGCATCAGTCTCAATAACAATCTGGAAGAGCTAACACCAGTAGGGAAACCTCGGCTCACTTCAATTTTTCTAATGCCCAATGTGCTTGCTCATTCCACACAACAGAGTCCTTGACTTGTGCAGTCAATGGGAAATTGCTGCTTTCGAAGGCTTAGACCTGGATGATTGGCTTTTCAGAATCGAGAGGTATGTCTGAGTCGATCGTAAGGAGAAGATAGAGCAATTGGAGGTAATTGCCGTAGCTATGGAAGGGAAGGCCCTCTTGGTTCCAGTATGCAGAGAACAACCAATTGTTTTTAGATTGGAGTAGTTTAAAAGGGGCTGTACTTAGCCGATTTGAATCAAAACGTGAAGGTTTACTCCCCAAACAACAAACTAATGCCAGGGGTATAATCTCCTAATTCATGGGCCTTTTTCAACCTTTTTTTCCCTTTCTGACATTACACATCTCTATACAATATAACATATTGATACTCCACAAAGTTAGAACATTTCTATCTCAAAAATAAATAATTAATTAAATAAAATTCCTATGACTAACTTACAACCAGAAATAGCTATAAAAGACTATATATATATATATATAGATATAGATATATACTATGCTCCACAATCATTGCCCATCTGCCCCAACAGGATAGTGAAATAACTAATAGTCTAATCCTTTCACAAAGACCAAAAAGGTTCAGAAACACTTGGTTCCACAAGAACAGAAGGAGAAAAAAAAAAACTCACGGTAATGTAAATCAGTGACAGCAATCTTAGGTGCCCCTACTCCCTTGGGCAATGTTCAGTGAATTAGCTGTATTCAATAATGTTACCTAATTGATTTCTAAGTTACATTATTACATGAGCATAATTGGTGCAACTCTAAATCAAGATTTCACTGTCCTACCACAAAAATAATAATGCAGTGCAGGAGCCACAGCAGCACATACAAGTCCAAGGATCACCTGCTCATCAATTATGATACCATTATTGCCTTTCTGCCAACAATCCCAGAGCTTGTTCACACAGATCAAATGACCACTATCAGAATCAGGCAAATTAGCACCTGGAACATTTGGAAGTTTGATGGATGGAATAGTCTCTTGTTCTTGAACCTGCAAAGACATTTACAGTAATGTAGCAAAATATCAGCACGTGACTAACACTATAGTTGTATGAATAGAAAGAAAACCAGTAATCCTCAACGTGAAAGTAGAACCATATACCAAAGAGTTAGCACAGAGAGAGAGAGAAATAACTAATTTCTGTTTTGACAACTGAGCATGCACCGTTTACATCAGAGCTTGATAAGGCCAAAGGCGCACCTAGGCAACTGGGGTCCTAGAACTAAGGTGCTAGGCACAAGGCAAAGGCATATCTAGGCAAATTGAGGTGCCAAAATTGCTTTAAAAAGCTATAAAATAACTTGTTTCAAAAAAGAATGCCATAATAGAAAAAATATATATACATAAAAGAAATGGCAAAATATTAGTTCATTACTATTAATACAGGTAAGATAATCAAAAATCATCATCCCCTAAAAGTGCATCGTCATCCTCCCATCCATCTGATTCTGACCCATAGCCTTCATCATACTTCTCCACTTCTTCCTCTATTTCTTGCCTACCACTAGAGCTGGCAATCGGACGGGTCGGGTCATTATCGGATCGGGTAACATGATAATCGGGTCATATCGGTTTCGGATAATTTCGGATCATTTTGTCAGGTCGGGTTGGGTCGGGTTTGATTCGGATCAACTCAGCATCGGATAATCTCGGATCATTCTAAGCTCTCGGGTCGGGTCTGGTTGAGATCGGATGGACTCGGATTCGGGTAAATTTGGGTTGTTCTAATTTCGGTTCGGGTTCGGATCGGGCTCGGTTGAGTTTAAATTATTATATTTTCGGGTCAAATTTAGATTGGATTTAGGTCATTTCATATTTGAGCCATACTTGCGTCATTTTCTTTCTTTCTTTTTATTCCAAGATATTATTAAAAGTTAATTATTTTGAGATCATTTATTTTAATTTATCTTATTCAATTAAAAGTGAA
Source organism: Tamarix chinensis (assembly GCA_030549775.1). Taxonomy (NCBI): domain Eukaryota; kingdom Viridiplantae; phylum Streptophyta; class Magnoliopsida; order Caryophyllales; family Tamaricaceae; genus Tamarix; species Tamarix chinensis. Next base: position 60,458,668 of record CM060173.1, on the reverse strand, counting down.
TTATTATATTAATTATTTTGGGGCCTTAGACTTTTTTGTCATTATTTTATCTTTGGAGATGTATCTGATGTTTCAAATTTAAAAGTTTTCAAATCGTATCACTTTTCTTTTTATGTTAAGGTATAACTTATAATTAAACTCCATTATTAGCTTGGTCATATTGAGTTCTAGTATTATTTTAAGTTTATATTATATTTATACCTTATATCTTATACGCTCCTTACATGATATTAACTTATAATAGTCATTGATAATTGATAACAAATGAAGACTTCTAAGGTTGTACTTCTCATATTATTTTTAAAAGAGATTGATCACATCATATCAACATAATTTTAATAAATATAATAATAATAATAATAATAATAATAGTAATAGTAATACAAAAATAATGATAACAATAATAATAGTAATCAATGAATATCAATTATGGCAAAAATAATAATAACAACATATTAGTTTTTTTATTATATATTTTGATTAGATCATATCAAGCTAAATAAGATAAAAATTAGATAAAATAAGTAATAATGACTATTATTAACAAAAGACCAACTAATATTGACTTCTTACTATTTAACACTGTTGATGTAATAAAAAATATTAATCTTCAATTTTTATAATGAATAACTAACATTCTCACTCCAAAATTTTCCTACTTTCCTATGATGTTGTAGGTGCTATATTATAAGGTATGGCCGTATAGATATTAATATATAGTGTTCAAGGCTGCACTGTTATTATCTTATGGTACTAAATGGAATAATGGAAGTGAACTACTATTTAAATGGTATAGTAGTGTTTTTTTTATCTACTTTTATTTTTATTGGTATCAATGGATATTGTATTTGTATATACATAAGTGATATAAATTTTATGAAAGTATATTGTTTCTAGATTTTGATGTAAGTGCTAGTATGGATTAGTTGCACATCTACATTATTTCATGTTTTATGAAGTTTAAAAAATTTTGAGTTATGTGTTAATGTTAATTTTTGGGTAGTACCAAGTTGAATATTTATAGGTTTATAGTTTTTCAAATAATATAAGATTTTGGATAAATAATGGATCGGGTCGGGTCATTTCGGATTTATAGTTTTTCGGGTTATATCGGGTTTCGGGTGAATAGCGGGTCGGGTCGGGTTTATTTCGGGCTTATGATTCCTCGGGTTGTATCGGATATCGGATATGTATCGGATCGGGTCGGATAGGTTTCGGGCTTTTTATTACTCGGATAAAATCGGATCGGATTTCGGGCGGATCGAGTCGGTATTCGTCGGATTTTTCGGGTCGGGTCAACTTTTGCCAGCTCTACCTACCACTGCTTGCACCAGGCCAATTCTTAAACTCCAAAGGCAGTAGCAACAGTTCCCAGTTAAAATTATCACCTTCAAAAACAAGATTATTTTCATCACCTAAAACTGCTTTTGATCTTCTAAAAAAATGTGTTTCTTTCTATGCAGTAAAAAAAATCCTTTTGCTTTCCACTTAAAATTATATTTTTTGGTCTTCCCTGCCATGACCTTTTACCCTCCTCCCTTTCTTCCCCAACATGAGATACAGTTACGAAATTGGTTGCAGAATTTTTGAACGAGAATAAAGCCTAAAAATAGATAACCATAGTAAGGATCAAACTCCCCTCACCCAGGATGAATAGAGCCTCTGAACCCAGCAGCCAGGCATGCTTTTTCAAACACATTAGTTTGCATTCACGCTGAAGTGTAATATTTATACAACTCGGCCAACAGCTCAATGCTATAGTTGGTATCATGAAACACGAACAGCCTCCCACACCATTAATACCAAAACGTCTCAAAGACAGAAAGTGTCTTTAGCCACAAGCAAAGAGCAACACTTATGTGGCACATATCCACATATCCACATATCCTAAGATCTTAGGACATAAGATCACTTCATTACAGGAAAGTCAGACTTAAGCATAAAGATCAGCTGGTATTCAAAAAGCTCTCAGAGTTGAATCTATAAAACAAGAAACATATTCAAACAATCTTAAGTTCCCTGACAACCAATGCCTGTGATTTGCAGAAATATTTAGTTAGAAGGTATAACTGCATAGTTTTGCAACATTATAATGAAAAATGGCAAGAAACCAAATAAAGGGCTTGGAGTTTTAAAGTAAGGAAGCATGCAGCTGGTATACCAGTCCAGTAATGCAACAATGATAAGTTGTCACTGGTTTTCACTACTCCGAACTGAACTGTTAAAAATCATCTTCGCCTCGCAATTGCCACCCTAGCTTTTAACATGGAAACTTTTTTACTCACTAAATCAACTCATCATTTATGACTGGATGGAAATCATATAAATAGGGAAACAAATATCGAGCAGCCTTAGATTCTCTTTCATCAACATTCAGTGTGGGAAGTAGCTCCAGATTAGGGAAAGGAATAGTGCAACATATCACCAAATCAGTTTTGAGGAATAACGGAAAGGGAGAGATACCTGCAACTAGATAAATATCTTGCCAGTGCAAGTTCAATTTTGAGGGACCCAAAAACCAAAAGCAAGCCTTCACAGTCCAAATTTCATAAACTACAAAGTCTCTCAAGTTTTTTGTAGCACATTTCTATGGTGCCTTCCTATTACTTCACAATCCTTCTTTCAAGGAACGCTAATAAGATGTCAGACAAATGACAAGGGGGCAGAGGCAAGCAATGCCTAACATTTTGTAGAAACAAAGTCTAAATGCACAGATATGGATTAGGGAAATCAAATGTACTTAGTAGCATCTCAATTTCAGTTTCCACTCCAACAAGCTAATTTTATAGGCCAGACATCCTTCAATTGTACATAGTCGTTTTTTAACAAAGGTCCTTCCATTCTTCAATTGGCACTAGATGAAGTGCTTGTTGGAAGTTTTTATGTCTACTCAGTTCTACTTGCTTTAAGGGTATTCGTGTAGAGTGCATGTTACACTTTACATCATTAATATGGAAGCACAGAAAATATATAATAAATATGACAACAATCATTGGAGGGGGAGAGAATCAGATAAAAGTAGGCCATAAAAATCAATTAGCGAATCCTTGAGTAGTTCTCATAAACCTAGGATCATATCCAACTAGCCATTATTTGAAAGGTGGTGTCTGTGGAGCTGTTCACAGGAAATAGAGAGAATGGTGATGGCTGGATGTAAAATATGAAACAAAACTTTCTTTTCATATGCTTCTAATTCCATTCTTATCGCCATGTAGCATTTTCATTGGAAATAGTTGGAGCATGTTTCCAAACTTAGATATGCATATAACCTAGATCTGCAACACTCCAAAGATACAAGAAAATAATGCGCCAAGGAAAAGGCAGGTGAAAAATAGAACAGTGTTTATGGTCTGTCAGAACCACAATGGCCAGTGCCTCATTATCTAGAATTAAATATCACCCATTATGTCAAAATATCCCTGCTACATATTGGTTTTTGGCTTGCCGATCCTTGAAATGTCCGATATGCAATGTAGAAATAATATCATATGCATATTAACCAATATGATAAATTTTGGCCAATATATTCCAATATTTTTTATGATATTTGATGACATTTGCCAATATTTATTATGTAAAAAACAAATACGCCTAGACAATTGAGACATACAAAATAACATTTGCAACATCCCGATTCCGCAACATTACAATTTTAATAATTATACTAATAATAAATATTATTATTCATTCTAATTACATTTATTATTATTATTATTATCATCATCATCTAGAATATATTGTTATGACTCATTAATATTATTATCATGATCAATTAATATTGATAATAGTAATAATTACGCCATTATTACTATTATTATAGTTATCAAAGCTATTACAAGTCAATCATCATCATTGTTATTATTGTTAGTATTATTTTATGATTAAAATTAGTATTAATCATTATAACTATTATATTTGTATTATCATAATTGATATTTGATTACAATTAATTGCTGTTATATCATTATTAGTATTATTATTATTATTAAAAAATATAATTAATATCAATTATTATTATTATGATTATGATTATAATTATCAATAATTTTATTATTACAATTATCATCATCATCATTGTTATTACTGAAACTAATATTGTCATCATTTAAATAAAATTAAATATTAATAATTAGTAATAATTAATAAAAATAATTATTAATGATCAACAATCATGTTAAAAATAATGAAAAATAACAATAATATTAATATTAAAATTTATAATTAATAATAATAATAATAATAATGAATATTAAATAATATCAATAATAAATGAATACCAATTAAAAGAATAACCATTGATAATTATGATAATGATAATTATAGTAATAATAAAAACCAATTATGATTATATTTATTATGATTATTATTTATACGACTGTCAGTAATAATTTATATTATTATTATTCATTAGTAGTTTTTATAGCACACAATAGTATAAATATAAATTATTTCATCCGCTATTAGGTTAATATCTAGCTATATTATCCATCTCCTATATTAGAAAATACCTAGTTGATTAACACTTCCTTTTATCAAAGGAGCATATTTATCTTATTTTTAGTAAGGGCTTAGCCCGTTGCTTGTAATAAGTAGATACAAAATAAAGTGTTGAGACCCCTATAATAAGACAAGTTGGAAAATTAGCCAAAGAACTAATTCCCTAACTCCCTCCAATCACTAGCCCCTCTCTCTTGTTCGCTCCCTGCCATAAGCCTCCCCTAGCCCCCACAACCACCATCATTCAATTTTAATCACAACTCACCCCCACCAACAATTAACTCATCGACCTAATCAACTATAGTTCAATTCAACATGGATTCCAAAGAAGAATTAACAGGCTTCTAAGAGGAACAAGAGATCCAAGACCAATCAGTTGCTGAACCTACCGTGGCATGATCCCTAACCCAAATAAGTTGGTATCAAAGTAAGACAACGCGGTTAGAACTCTCAAAGAAATTAATGCAACCATGAATCAACTTTTGGAATAAGTGGGATGTAGGGAAAAAAAGGAAGCACTCATGAAGAAGTGGCACCAAGAAACCAAGGTTAGTGCCCACCAGCAAGTCATCCCAACCTAACCACCCTGTTGGCTCTGTTTCTCTCCTTCCAAGGGCATTTACTGCTTTGCGAAACGTCCCTATACACCCCATCGTTGTCACACAGGCTGCCAATTCGACTTACTTGCCAACCATCCACCACCATTCCAGCTCCATCGCCACATCAAAAACCACAAAATATCTCCCTACTGGTATGCCCTACAACACCAAACCCATCCAACGATTATAATATCAATAATAAGTGAAGAAGATTCATCCCAAAATAGGAGATTACGTATGGATGGATGGATGAATGTCTAACATATCGTATTAATCCCCTTCTTTTATCCAAGAAGACAACCCCCGTAAGTGTATCTTACAAGGAGAGGCTCCAATCAGAAGGATAGTGACTCGACAGGATCACTTGGCAGAGGCTAAAGTTGTTAACTGTCACAAGTTGTTTTGGCTAGTGCATCCTTACACTAGTTAACCATATATGTTATCCAATTCTGAGCCATAAGTAAAGGATAGCTATCATAGCAATTCCTCCATATTATTAGCTGCTCTAAGTAAGAGGAAAAGAGGCCTTTTGAAGCAAAGACTAAGCTAGGTGATATCGAGCAGATTCAATGTTTGAAGGTGTGCCTTGCAAGGCACCAAAAGTTTGGAACTTTTTTTAATCTTAGGTGAGGCAACATTGGCAAAGGCACAACTAAAGCACGCTAAAACTTTGAAGGGCATAAGGCTCTCAGGTACAAACCTTACTAAAAATTATCTACTTTTAGAATTTAATTTCATTAAAAAAAAACTAAAATCAATATGGTAATTAATTTCAAGTTGAAAGGTAAGAGGGGGAGATCATAGAAAGACCAATATACATAATTTTGAATGGGAAAGGAAAGAAATATATTGACCGTAGAAAAGGAAACTTTGATTGGTTATTTTGTGTCTTTATTTTCTTAGATACAATAACTAAGTCTCATATTGGGAAGAAAAGGGCAAGGAAAAAAGGTCATCAAAACACCAACAGACATAATTTTGAGAAAAAGATCATATATTTTTAGGAAGCTCAAAAGCAATATTAGACTAGCCAATTTTAGCGCCTCACTTAACATGGGTGCATGCCTCCACCTTAGGTTTTTTCAAACACTAGGCAGATCTTGAAGTCCAAGGGATCACAACCACCTACTTCCCCAAATTGGAGTTTCGTCTCCCAGCTCCAAAGTCTAATCCCTATCCTAGTTCATAAGAACTAACTCAACCTTATTGTGGGTTCAAGGAGGATCCCTCTGAGCACCTAGTAGGGCGACCCAATCAGGCCTAATATCATAGACCCAATGCTTGCCTCGGGACAAGTTGCCACACAAAGTCAAACCCAAGAGTAGGGTTGGCCACATTAGCACCATAGCTACCAAAGCTTTTGGCTTGACTACTACCTCACGATTGACCTTAGCATCTCGGTTAATAGCTGGGATTGACCTTTTCCTTTAGGTATTTGTGAGAGGTCCTGATTGACATAGATGACTCTAACTGACCTTTATGGTATTCCTTGGTCAAAGATCTTTGTGATAGTAGGCCATGATTAGCCTGAGTTTCTCGATGCTCCATTCCAAGGCTTCATGATCATCTATGCCACCCACGCCAGGGCCATGTATCCATCTAGACCAAAGAGAGTTGCTAGTCAAGTGGCATGGTTTCCCATACTCCAACTCCTAAAAGCGCTACTAAGCCGGCAAGTTTGATGTCCTTGGGAAGTCATGATAGAAACTTATGGTATAAGGCCACATAGGCCCACACCATCTAGCTTATTTCCTTTTCTTTGGCTTTTATTATTAAGGAAGTTGTTGAATTTTCAGTATGTAGTTATATCCTCATTAAATATTCTATTAGCTAATTTATTGAATATCTAGTTGGTAAATATTTTCATTTAGTCAAGGACTCAAGGGAGTATTTATCTTTTAGTAAGGACTTAGCCCACCATAGCTAGTAATCAGATATAGGAGGCTGAGACCCCAAGACAAGTTGGGAAATTGGTCAAAGAACAAATTCTCTAACTCCAGCCAATCCACCGGTCTCCTGTCTCTTTCTCTCCCTACCACTGGCCTCCCCTGGCCACCACAACTACCATCATTCAATTTAGTAACAATAGCTTGATTGGTAGAACAATAAGATGACAACAAGGAGGCAATTTAGTGACAATCGCTTAATTGGCAGAACATTAAGATGACAAGAAGGATACTGTGAGTTCCTGAGTACGGCACATTCAAGGGCCCCAAAACATTTTAGACAGCTACTGAAACAACAGATAAGATTCAAATAGTGTGTCAGGTAAATAATACTGGTTTAACAAACAAGTTACCAGAAGCCCCGCCCCAAGAACCTTTTGTTCACATGAACATTCAAGGACATAAAAATTCAAAGAACATGGACAAACTATAATCATTCATCAACAAACAGAAAAAAGGAATGAAACGTTTCCTCCTCCCCTTTGGTATTTTACTTGTCACCAAATTATGCCAGTGAAGAAAAAAGTGACAAAATATTTCAATAGAAGGCCGTGTCCTAAGACTTTTATACTATGGATTTCTGACAAAGCTCAAATCAGTTGCCAAAGGAAACATATTAACTTTTTCCCCAAGAAGGGCATGCATCTGACTTTCAAGGTACAGACCAGATAGCCAATTAGGGCCTGTTCTCCTCAACTTATTTGTAAAGATCAGATCAGTTCAGGCACAGACCAGGTAGCTAGGTCAGATCAAATAATCAGCAAAATTTTGATACCATCTAAAAAAATTATAAAAGTAATGATAATAATTATAATAATGATAGCAATAATAAAATAGCAGTAATACTACTATAGAAATATTAATTATGATGATGATAGTAGTAAAACAACAATAATAACTCGATGAAAATTTTATTTCAAATCAGATTATATCTGATGAGATCGGGCACTTAGTGTGCCTAAAGCATCAACATGAACTAGTAACTTACATATTTAAAAGTCTTAAAATGAATGTTACATCACATTATTCTTGGTGTGAGTATCAGGTGTCGAAACTTGTCAAACATGGGGAACTTTAATCTCACAAGTAAGGATCTGCTCATAAAGTTCAAAATAAATTATAAAACGCAGGGATCTTTAGGATTTAATATAACTGCTTGAGTCATTCTTAGCAAGAGATGATTACACATTTCTTATGCAAAACTAGCAACACAGCAGTGGCTTATATTTTTATGTGAAACAGCATAACTGCATGTTACATGCCGATTCAGAATGTCAGACACGTGCAATATCATATCATGTATCACGTGTCAGTTTTCATGCCACATACATTGAGTTGGAGAAAGCAGCTTCTCAAAATGGAATTTCTGCATTCGGTAAATGACAAATCAATGCATTTATTTGTTTTGCTCATTTTGGTCTAGTAAATTTCTTCTAGGAACTATTGGGGCTGCATTACCAAAGTTTGAAGAATGGCATCTACATTAGACACTACCTTATTTTTGACAAGTAAATTTCTTTCATACATTGTATTGAGATCGCAATGACCTAGTATTAACTGATCCAATAATGCAGAATCTGTCCCAACAAGACAGCAATTTCGTCCAACTTAAATCATAGTTTCTGTCCAATTCAGCAGCTTGCAGAGCCATCCCTCCTTGACACTCGTCAGTTCAGCTGCAGTGTCCAAAAATTCAGGTCTTCTATATCCTCAGAGACTAGTATGCAGTATATCTAAATTTTGTGTTCTGGCCGGCCTTTACACTATTTTGGTCAAGAAATGGCAGTGACAGCGCAGAAAATAATAGATCTAACTTTTCTTTCTCCTTGTTTTTTCAGAAATCAAGGGTGTTGAGTTCATCTTCTCAATAAACCTTGAGTGGCTTTGGAAGCTGGCCAGAGCACAGCCACCACACTGGTCTATCTCAGGCATCATCACCAACTACTCTGCAGATGATTAATAACTGAAAAATCTGAAACATATTTGATGGAGCAAACAAGCAAGTTGGAGGAATCAAACATTGAAAACTGAATGCTGAATGTCAACCAGCCAGCAACCAGCAAGCTCGAGCAAAAGCCAAAGGCCAGGAAACTTTAGTTGACAGCTGATGGCAGCGGTACTTGTGAGAGGTGAGAGATTCAAAAAGAAGAATGTGATGGCTGTTAGCACCAAGGGTGAGACCGTGAGAGAGAAGGCTGAGTGTGAAACCAAACACTGCAGAAAACGAAATATGTTTCGCATTATACTCCACGTGGCAGGTTCTAAACTCAATATCATCTGGTTGACCAGTTCAGGATGCACCCATTGGTTTACTAGGTTTTTCTCGGTCAGACCAAATAAAGCTTGGACCAGACAAGTGTACGATACCCAGTCAAACTGGTTGAAACAACCGGTAGGGCCCAATATTGAATACAGTACCACCTCATAAACATTACAAATGAAACTTCAAAAATTAACAATGTGTAGTTTATTAGATTGTCCACTGATATGCCAGTCTTAAGCATATTTAGCTGGGGAAATTTCATTTACAAAATTATAGGCTATCATTAAAGGAGGGCAAGTGAAACCCAAAACAGCGTAGCAAAGACTTTGATAATAGATGTTCCTAATTTGGAGTTAATACCCACAATGGTTTCAATGGATTATGAGCTAACAACATCTTATGGGATGAGAGGATAAGATTTGGCTCAGTTAGGTCCATTTTGGTTTTTGTTAATCCGTAGTAAAAGGAAAACAGAAATGCTTCTTTATGATATTTTAAAGGACTAAACCTAAAAAATTTGAATACGACCCAGATAAGTTTGCCCGCATTATCTATCAATAGTGAATTTCATCAACTACCTCAGAAGCAGAGAAGGTATCACTTCACTTGACAGCCACAAACTCATCCTCTCTACCCATTCAACGAACAATGTAATCCATGATGGAATTAAATACAAGTGTAAAACTGTTGTTGGTCTGTTCATTTTGATAGACCAGCAAGCATATGGTTTTGCAGAAAAGCTGTTTTTCAGCACATAGCAACCAATAACTTAAACCCAATTACAAAATTCTGTACAAACTAATCTCCTTTTTATTTTCTCATTTCACTTTGATTTCTTTTCGGTGCTTTAATGGGGCAGCTCGAGTAAAAGCCACCAAGAAATCTCTCCAAACACAGAAGAATCTACTTGCCCAACAAAGTGATCAAGCTTCTCCACCACAGAGGACAGGAATGAAATAAATGAATGAAAGCTTAGAGGAAAACTAACCCTTGCGACATCATCATAAGGCAACCTCGCTGTTGACTTTGGACTGAGACTAGAAACTTCTTTCTTTTTTGTATCATCCACCCTGTCAGATCTAACAATCATTAACATGTTTGTTTTACTAAAATCACAGTAAATATATATATATATTCAGTCAAATTGCCCATATGTGGATTTAAATTCGAGATCTCAGTCACTGGTGACAACAAAACCACTAATCTGCATGGATCAGAAACAAGAAGGTTGTTACTCTAGAAACTATTTCTGCAATAGATATTTCTTCTATGTCACTAGAAATTATTCGCCATCAATTTCCCCGCGTCACTCACCTTATTTTCAGATCTTACCTTATTTTTGGTTGACAATTTTAATCACAATGACATTAATATAAAATTAATTATAATGATGATGATACAGATAACAATATAAATAATAATCATATTAATGAAAAACTATTTATTGTGGCAATAATAATAACAAATTAAACTTTTGCAGATCTGATCCATCAGACAAAGCAAACAGACCTTTCACAAGTCACAACCATGCATGGCAAGGTATATTTTCCGTTCACATAGTCTCTAGAGCCTGTGAAATTATTTGGCAGATCAAAAGTTCACATTTGCTATTGCCACAAATGTGGTCAAACTGCTTTATTAAATTTACTAGTTCTGTTTCTGACCGAAAAACATAAATAAAAATAAAACTATTTCCTTCTTATGTTCCCATGAGCATCTTCCCTCTCCAGTCTTTCTCAAAGAATCTTATCAATGGCTGTGTTTAGCTGGCAATATCAGCAGTAAGTTTTTATTTGCCAATATATGCAAACTGCATTTGCCCATATGGATGATAAGAAAATTTTCAAACTATAACCATGAATCATCAAGTTGGGCCAAAGTAAATGTCAATCAAAAGTAGAAGGTCTGGCAAAAAACTTTGGTGGAATGGAAACAACTATGTCTTCCCCCAGCAGTAACAGAAATTTCATGTGCAAATCTATCACCAACAATTCAAACACTAGGTCACATGATATTAATTTTTTTCCAAGTCTCTATATATTTGCTCCCACCAAACTCCACATACATACTGGGCAACCCATCGGGAGCAGGATAGCCTAGCCAATAATAATCACAGCGCAAAGGAAGCATTTAAATCTTACAAAATGAACATGATGACAGTTATCTCATCATTGTAAATGAGGGAACTCAGAAAAAACAAAGGAATTTAGATTACTTATTGAATAGTAGCAGTAACAGCACACTTGGAAGGACAAATTCACTGGAGATATTACCTATGCCTTTTTGAGCATGTAGTCAGCTGCTCAACAGGGCAGTTCATTCCCAGCTCTGATGATGATGCGTCAGCTCCAGATATAGTGATGCCTTTTCTACAAACATCTTCAGGAGCCACAGTAACCACCTGTACTATGTTTCTTTTCCCTTTAGGCTCTCGAGGAACCTCACAATTCTGCGATCCACTTTTTCTATCAACCATTTGCTCTAAACGCATGTGTAATTCTTTTTCCTGAAGCTTTCCGGTGTTGCAGGAATCGATCTGCACTCTTACAGCAAGCTCGCCATGTTTTCCCAGCTGGGCTTCACAATGTAGTGGCAAATCAGAAGCATCAACTCCAGAACTTTGCAAGGGACGTTCATGTTCAGATCCACAAAAATTTTCATCACCACCGTGGTTCTGGCAAGAGTCAGAAGTCAGCATTTTCAGATCAGAACACAATCCCTGCACAGCACCATCTTTTTCCAGGCTGCTATTAACTTCTAGTGATTTTTCTGTGCATCTTTCTGCACTATCTTCTTGCACGTCCTGAGCATTCCCAGAACCACCACATTCACTGCTGCCACTATAAATCAGTGAGGTCTCAGGAATCTTTCTCTGTTCAACAGCACCATCTTTTTTGAGGCAGATATTAACTTCTCGAGACTTTCCTTTGTTATCCATTGCACTATCTTCTTCACCGTCCTGAGATTTCCCAGATCCACCAAATTCAGTGCTGCAGCTACCACTTGGTGAGTTCTCAGGAAGCCTTCTCCGCTTCACAGAATCTACCAGATTTCAGGAGAAAAATAACCTGGTAATAAGTGACAAATAATACATAACAAAGAAAACAGAGCAGCAAAAAGATATCCTTCAGGAAAAGTGACATATTTCTATTGCAATGAAATAATAATGAGACAAAATAATATAAAACATATAAATTTAATATTTACGTCTCATGGCTCATGCACACTAGGTATACTAACAAAAAGACTGTGAATGAGTACTATAGAATAGCAAACAAAAGATTATCACCCTAAGGAGGCTGCTGAAATCAAGTAAAACTGACCTGATGCTTTAACTTTCATCTTCAGTGACTTAAACAGAGCCCTATATGTAAAAGCATCCAATCTCTTCCTTCTCCTCCCACCAGCTTTTAAATCCAGCTTCCCAAGTTTAGTGGAACTTTTGTTTTTCCAACTTTTTCCACTCTTTTCTTCCATTTTACCTTGATGTTTTAGATCAGGTGAAAACGAGCCCTTATCCGATTTCCTTGAACTTGAAGGAGTTGATGACTGAGAATTCCTCCCCCTTTCAGACCTTCTCAACGGACTAGACGTATCATGTTTATCAGCACTCTTGACTTGCCTTTTGACAGGGGATATTGGTATTCGCTTCTCTAGTCTCTCTGATTTCCGAGCACTTAAAGGGCTTGTGCTAGACTGCTTCTTTGATGATACGTCCCTAGTGGACCTTCTCAAACTAGAACTATTATTTGATGGCGAGCCAGAGGCGGATCCCTTACCACTATTCGGCTTGTAGTTTGAATTACTGGCTTCGCCATCCCTAGCTTTGCGACAAGAACGACTATCATGCACCATCTTTTCAGCCCTCAGCGGCCAAATACTAAGTTGAGACCTCTGTCAGAATAGAATCAAGGTAGATAGGATGAAAATCAATTCCACAGCAGATGATAACGACCACCTCCCTCAAACAAACAAACAAAAAAAGAATGAGTGAAACATACTAAAGCAAAAGCATTCATAAGAAGGAGAAACGAAAATGGTCCTGAGTCACAAAGCAGTTCTATGTCTACTAGTTAAGGTTAGGGTCTAGCTACATAAATCACAAGTTTAATTCTCTCTCATGTGGTATGCCATGCTACTACAAGATGGAGAATTTACTTCATTTGATGTGATCACGTACTAGGGGTCGGTTTCCGTCCCTTAAATTCGTATCTCGATATCTATGAAAAAGCCATTTCGACCGATTGTTTGCCCTAAGACCTTTCTTGGCTATCTGACTGAACAACGCGCAAAATGCAGCAGGAACAAAAAAGTAACTCTGTTATAGAAACCCTAGTTCAGCACAATGCTACTCGAATTCCGTCACTCCAAAATGCTCTCATATGCAATCCGAGAAGAGAGAAGCATATTCAACAAGAAAACGTACACATGCAGATTTCTAAGATGCATGTCGCTGCCGGGGGAAGCGGGAAATTGACACAACGAAAGAAAAGAGGGGGGTGGAATCAATCGAACCTGTACAAACGACAGACAATTAAGGAGTCTGAATCAAATCCCCGGGAAATTGAAACCTCACTCTATGGTGTTCCGGCCTTGCTAGGACTTACACGAAGATTTTGGCTTTCACCAAATTATGAAAAAGTTCATACTACCAAGCTTCGAAAATGTCTGAGATTCCCGTCAAAAAAAAAAGTTTGAGATTAATAAAAGAGTCAAATATCTTAATTTTTTCCCTTTTTAGTTTTCGTTTTTTTTTTCATTAAAGCTTTATACCTTTTTCATCCATTTTCAAATTTTATATTTCCTATTAATTATAATAACATCATTAACTTGAGTTGATAAGGATTTGAATAGCAATAAAAGTTGATTCCTAAACATCAGATATCTCATCATCGAATATTCATTACCTTGTATTAGAATTGTAATATTTTTATAGTATTATCACTTGTATTATAATTCATAAAAAATTTCATGGATCCTTTATAAATAAATAAAAAATATCATTAGCCTTATGTAGTAGCATATTAAAAACACTTTCTAGAGAGTATTTATACTATCAAAATTAGTATATTTAGATATTGGTAATATCATATTTGCATGTGTTGGGTGAAAAATGTAAAGTAAGCTATTCTAGGGGTATAGCCTAGAATGTGCATAAATGAGGGATAGAAGGAAATGTATATAAGAGAGAGGAGAAAGTAAAGAAAAAAATATTTGTCATAATTTTTGTTTGCTAAAAAAGCTACAAGGCCGCGTATTTATAGATATGGCAGAAATACAATGTAGTGAGATATAGGGTAGATTGCCCTTAGAGTTTTATGGATCAAGTATCCTAGACATGATGTTGTTGGGCTAGTAACTTGGGGCCACTCTAGGGCTCACAAAACCAACTGGCAATGTGTCTGAGGCAAACCTAGGGCTATTTTTGGATGGTTTAGTCTCTTGAGTCGGCTTCGAGAAGCCTAGTGTCCAATTAGAAGAATAATCATACCATCACTTTCTTCAAATCCAGCCCATTGCATTGGTCATCCTATCAAGGAAAGAGGGGCATTACAACTTAGCATGATACAATCTAGTCTCGTACGAGGGTGTTAGTCTGAACCACACATAAAGGTGTAGCCTTAAGCTATACATCAGGTATGGAAGCTCGGGTGAGGCAAAGGGGCCAACTATGGTTCCAAGGGGAGCAGAAACAATTCAAGATGGACTGCGTTGGGAGGCAAAGTGCACCGAACTAACTACTCTACAAGAAGGGTATCAAATTGTCACAAAAAAGTGGAATGATGATGAGTATATATTTTTACATATTTTATATCTTTTTAACCTTAGTTTTGGCCTTTGTTTGAGTAATACATGAGAATAAGTATAATTTTATGCTTAAGTGATAATAATATTATATATATTATTATTTGAACTAAAATGATATAAAATGAATGGATTTAAAGTCTAAGATTATGTATTAATTATTCTAATAGTATTTTATAGGTAATATATATATATAAGGATGTTGGGTCCTTTATACCAAAGGCTCAAACAATCAAAGGGCCAAAGACCAAGAATAACCGAACAAATGAGGCCCAGCAGCAAAAGAAAAAATGTTAGAAGAGGAGGGGGTTGATAGCTACAAAAGAAGAAAAAGAAGATGAAAAGCGGAAGAAGAGAGAGAGGCAAAAATCCATCTAACAACTGTAAAAGAAAAGCAACAAAGGAGAGAGAAGGCTGCCATAGAAACAAAGAGAAGGAAAAAAAAGATGGCTGCAAAGCAATGATCTACCGAAGAAAAAAAGATTAAAAAAAAGAGTTGGCGTAAAGAGAGAAAGAATGGAAGCATGAAGAAAAAAAGACAATCACACAGCATAGCACGGAAAAGGAGAAAGGAAAAGAGAGAAAAAGAGACCAAAAGATTTATTTTAGATGAAATTAATTCATTTTTCATAGGAATAAATTGCTGAAATTTCATTCATAATTGATTTTGGTTATTTATTTCTCTATTTTTGTTATATATTTTTTAAAAAATATCTTTGGTGTAATTAATTTGATTATTATGACTAGATAATTATTTATTACCGGTGAATAGACCGAAACTCTAGATTATGGTTTGAGATATGCTATTAATTTTCTTCGTTTCATGATATTATTATTTTTACTCTATTTTAATTGTTATTGTTTATATATATGATTCCATCAAGTTTGATTTACATGGTACATACCTTGTTCTGATTTTCTCATAGCGACAGCATGTAGGATCGTATGCTTGTTAGGTGGCTATATGAATGCGATAGAATTTATATATATATATATAGTACAGCTAGGTTAGATAATAATTTACCTAATAGATTTATGATTATAACTAGAGTAATGGAACATTTAGATATATGCGGGTCAAAGGAGAGAAATGCAATTAGACATGCTTATTGTACTAGTATGGGTACTTAAAATGACATCATTTCATTTATGTTTAATGCTTTAAATCTAGTTAAATATAGAAACCGCTTGTTGCAATTATATTGTTAGCATTTAATAATATTTAATATTGGCGCTTTGGCGTAGTAATTATTTTAGAGAAGTAATATAAAATGTATAGACCTACTTTTGACTTACAACTTGGTTGGTCTCCTTATCATGATTAATAGGTGACTTAGAAATTATTATTATATTTTGACCTAGTCTAGTGGTGGATTTTGATTTGCCTAACACAATTTATCATATTTAAGTTATGTATTATTTTTATTATTTTATTTTATTTATTTATTTTATATTTTTCTAATTGAAAACCTCACAAATGTGTTTGTCTTATTATTTGTTTTGTATGATTTAACCCTCGTTTGGTATTACCTATTTTTAATAATTACTTTTAGATAAAAACTACTTTTATAAATCTACTTTTCAAAAAGTACTTTGGCAAGTAAAATATATGTTTGTTTTTACTTTTATTGTATAAGTGTTTAATATTAAAAAAAAACTACTTATTGTACCTCACTAGTGTTTGGTTTTCATTTTTCTACAAATTTACTTTTTTATTTTCCATCTTCAATTTTTATCTTCCCATATATATCTTTTGGTAATAATTATTATATAAATTATGCAATATTAAATGTTAAAAATCGTTCCATTCAACTTGATAAAATTGTGGATTGTCATTACTGCAATGACAATAAAATATTTGTTGTTCCAAACTATAATTCGGCATCTGCTTTAAGATGGAAGAAAAAGCCTTCAAAACACTAAAGCAATACTCAATCACATTTCGTACTGACAAGTGTAAATGATTGAATAGCTCATCTTTTCCTTATGGACCTCCAACTCTTTGAAAATCGGATAAATGATATCTTGTATCTTTGAATGGAACAAGGTAGCCAGATGTATTGGGATAACCTGAATCAACCATATAATATTTACTTGAATAAAATGTAAATTCATATTATTCAATTATAATATTTTATACTTAATATATAAATTAATGTTTTATTTACCTCGAGGAGGATGAGGAAAGTTTTTGTGTGTTGGAATATTCGAGAATCATGAGCAGACTCCTCCCATCCAGCATTCACAAATGTGAACAACATATCAAAAGAACAAGCAGCCATAATATTTTGGGAACATACTCCTTTATGATTACGATAAGGCAATTTTTCATTCTTTGAAACACATGCATTGATATATGTTACATCTATCACTCCTACAAAATCTTTAAAATAAGGCCAAATTCTCGAATCATTTATGATCTCAGGAGGGACTTCATTAAGGCTTCGATGAGGCCTTATAATCTCACCTGCAATGTTTAATGTAGCAATTAAAACCTTATTGAAATATCTACTAATGGTTTCTCCAGAGTGTTGAAATCTATCTTGCACAACTTTATTCTTTTTATTGTGACCAATTATATATAATAAAAATTTGCTAATTGTTCTTCAACAATCATATTATAAGTATCATTTAACAGCCTCCTTGATCTTTAAAAACTTAATGACCTTAGAAAAACATATTTCTTCATTCTAAATAAATCGTGACATAGCCTATCATGACTATTTAATATACGTTGGACAAACTGGTGACCTGTTTTAAAAGAACCTAAACAAACTTACTTCTCAATAGATTTCTTCCTTCTCTTTCGCAAACGCCGTAGTACAAGTAAAAATATTAGTAGTCTTTTTTTTCCGATCATCCAT
This sequence comes from Tamarix chinensis, assembly GCA_030549775.1. Classification (NCBI taxonomy): domain Eukaryota; kingdom Viridiplantae; phylum Streptophyta; class Magnoliopsida; order Caryophyllales; family Tamaricaceae; genus Tamarix; species Tamarix chinensis. Next base: position 60,440,694 of record CM060173.1, on the reverse strand, counting down.
CTATTCAAAATTAAGGCATCACTTATATTATATGTATACCCAATACATATGTATAAAATTATATACAACAAACAACATTTACATTTTTCATTAAAGAACATCAATGCGGCAAAGCTAATTCAAGAAAATATAATATGCATTTGATTGATTGTCCATAGTCTATCAAAGGTAGACCATTCTAAAATATTAAAAGTCATAAGTTAAGAAAATTACATGAACAACAGAATTTATACTTCATAGCTTTACAAATAGAAAATAAAAAACCCTCAAATAAACTTAGTCTCTTAAGAAATACCATAATAACCTAACATCCTTGATCAAATCTTAGACGAATCTCTTAAATATTTTAACCAAATATTACGTTTTTGGGGAGTCATATATATCCATATGTCTCTGTTATAAGGATCCTTAAATGCATTAGTATTGAGGATAAATAACTCATCAAAATTTTCATTAGCCATGGCATTTAGAATAGCTAAAAATTCTTTTATGGTGGGGGTTGTTAAGGCTTGAGATGTTGGCAAAGGAGGATCATCGTTACTCTTAAATGCATATTCACACAATTATAGCAACTTATTATCATGCTTTTCACTAGCTAACTCCTTTCTCTTACGAAAAATAGATTGTTAACTCTTAAAACACTTGTTGCTTGACTTTTCCTTTTGGCATGTTCCACCATCTGAATCACTAGAATCACAACCCTCGATCTCAATGACTTTTTGGCATTTAGAAGGACCTGCATTACTTGTTCTCAACTCTTCATCATCCTTATCAAAACTTGGATGAGTCCCTTGAGATTGAGCTCATAAATACTCTCCGAGTACGTGAGTACCGCCAAAGATTAACCGAAGCTCATCTATATGGGTAATTGGCTTGTTGCAAAAGTGTTTACAACTTGGGTTTTGCTAGAAAAAAAATTAATTATTATTACATGTTATATATAGTAATAAAAAAATAAGTGTAAAAATATATAATTGTAATTTACCTGAACAAATATCTTCCATCTATCCTCCCCACAAGTGATTGCACCTATTATTGGGTCTCTCCCAAGTTCGGTTTCACTTTCAAGTTTCACCCATGCTAAGTAATCTTTTGTTGTTGAGATAAAATGATTTTTCACTTGAATATTTTAGTATCGCATGCCCATTAAGATCATCAACAATATTGGACCATCCAATCTTGTTGAAACTTGAACTATGCATATTGCCTTTCTTAACCTCCTCAACACATAATTGAACAAAAATTTGATACCTTGATTCGGTCCAATGTGCAGTATCTGATGAGGATGCCATAGATCTTATAAATATACTTACATACTATCAATGACGAGAGATCATTTCAAGATGCAACTTTTATTTAAATAGATTTAAAATGATTGAAAATGGCTAATTGCAACCTTAGAAGAACATTGCAAACTTCAACTAGTAGATGTATTTTTATTTCCATTTTTATTTATCCCGCTTGGGCTGGTGAAGACCTTCACTCGAAGGTTGTTGCAAATATTGAAAAGCTTTCCTAAATTTTGCAAGGTATGTATTTTCTATATATATATATTACCACTTTTTTTTCTCTTCTATAAAATATATTCATGATTTATATGGATTTCATGGCACCTTCATTAGTTCTAATGATTTGAAGAGTTAGGAAAATCAAACAAACAAATAAAAAACTCTTTCCAGGAAACAGAGCACAGGAAAAGATCTTGCTAGAGGGATAAATGCAAAATACACATCTCGGAGAATCCTCTCTCAATACAAAAAAAGAATATATATATATATATATATATATATATATATATATATATATATATATATATATTAGTAGGCAAGCCACCCTTTATCAAGGCGAAGTGCTTGTGTAATAATCTTTCTCGAAGTTTTGTTTTCTCTAGGTTTCTAAATTTTTTGGTTGATATTTGATGTAGGAGAGGAGGGTTTACCAGCATAAAGGTGTGTGGATATAGGTAGATAGGAGTTCAAGCTCCAGCTGTGAAAACCTCTGTTATGTACTCTTCTTGTCTCTAATAGTCTGTATATATAAATGAATATTATGATGCCACAATCTTTGAACATATTCAATCCTTATTTTACAGCAGTCAGTTATAACGTTCCTATATCTGCAGGCAGCAGTAACGGTAGCTCCAGATTACTAGGAGAGGGAATAAATTAAAAGACATTAAAGAGAACCATTCCAATAATGGGCTTAAGTATGGATATGTTCCCCGTTTGATTTTTGCTCATTCAATTTGAATTTTTTAATTAGTTTTAATTAGTATTTTAATATCGTTAGTGCCATAATTAATATTTTTTATAGCTACTATTAATATTGGTACCTCTAAATTTAACTCCAAAAATAGAATCGCGGAAATTAGTAACCCATATTGTTCCTTTTAGTTTCAAGTGTTGGAAAAGAATGGCAGGGAAATATTATGCTGGAGTAAGGTTTTAGCATAAGGCAATCATGGTGGGTTTTAGGTTTTCCATCCCTAGAAAATATAATTTGGCATCATTAGTATGCAAACATTGCATCAATTTAGTCAATATCTCACCTTCACTAGGTTCTCTTCGAAGATGAATTACACTATAAACTGAAAAATTAATGAAGTAGAATTCATTGAATAAGGGAAGCCAAGAAAAAATTAGAGAGACAATGAGTGGTTGAGTTGGTAGGGTGATCGAGGCTTGACAGAGAAAACATTAAATAAAGGAAAAATACAGGCATTTATTAGCATTTATCTTCAAATTATGATGAATATTTTAGTATCATGTGTAGGGGTAGTGTCTAAGATAAATGGAGGAAAATTCTCTCAAGGAGAGTAGCGGAAACATATATATATCTTGTGAGCAGTGAGCTAGTCTTAAGCTTCTTTAAGAAATAGATAGGTCGCAATTAATGAGCTCATAATCTTTTGTTAGTGGTTGGTAATTATTTCTAAATTGATGTGGCTAAAATTATTTTTGAACAAATAATCAAGAAACAGAGTGTGTTGTTAAGTTTCTCAATACATGTAAAATTTCAAATGTCATCCAAAGAAATGTGTCAATCCCGACATTCCTTGTTAACACATAAATTAGTGTTGGATAGAGCTCATTAATAATATGTTCAATGGAAGCATTTTCTTTTTCCAATATTCTTAGGATATAACATGCTAGTTATAAACCAATTCCGTCTTGTCAAATAAAATAGCTAATAGATGTGTGTCACATTTCATATTTGAATACCTTTTGACAACTTATGCAGGTGCAGAGTTGCCTGGCATAACATTTATAGTACTAGTAGAGACAATAAAGATGACGTCCCTTTGGGGAGAAAAACATGTTTAATCTTGTAGGAAGGTCAGAAGTGCTTCAACAAAATTAACCATGAACATAATCTAATCGCACACATACCTCACATCTAGTATCCGACAATAAGAACTATAAAAGATGAAAAAACCAACATTGACCCACAGAGCTATAAATATGCAAGCACCATAAAACCCACTACCAGAATAATCTCATGCCAAACAAATAATACCTAAATACAACAATATTAACTATAGTTTCGCAGCCACAAATCTAAAATTACAAACATCACCATATTATACCCTAATACAATAATGCAGCTACCAATCGAACCCATACATCTAAAATCTGGGATGATTTTAAGCAGGATAAACAAAATTATTGACCAAATAGAGATTGTATACATACCCTGAAACAAATTTTGTAACAGAAAACTAAGAAAAGTCTTGTATCACCTTCGACTATTACAAAATCAGTAGCGAAGGGAAAAGGCTTAACAGTCTCAACCGATTGAGAAGTTGGGAGTGGTGGAAGTAAAATATTTTTGATGAGTGTTGATGGAATGAATGCCAAGTGTGGTGAGTATTCAGATGGATTATGCAGTGAAGAGAGGCAAGGTCGAGCAAGAGGGAGGGAGTTGAGCGAGAGGATAACACACAGCCGAGGGAGGGAGCAAAAGTATACCTCATATAAACGAGTTTTTCATTAACTCTTAGCTACGTACCATGATTTCTTATCAAAATCAATTTTAGAAATAGGCTACTTAAGATAAGTAGGCCATGTTTACTTTTTAATTTTAACTTATAAAAAGTAGTTTTAGATAATTAATTTTAAATATAACTTTTTAAAAGTAAAGCCAAACAATATTAATTAATTTCAAATAACTTTTTATAATTACTTATATAAAAAAACTACTTTTCCTAAGTAAAACCAAATAAGCTCTTAGAGTTTTTATTTATTTATTTAGTTATTTTCATTATTTTTAAGCTATTTAAATAGAGGTGAGCCTTCTTAATTTCAAATATAGAATGATACCCTTATTTACCAATACTACAATTGACTATAAGAGGATTTAAATTATATGTCTGTTACGGCCACATCAAATGATAAACAAATTTTGAGATTCAAATAAAGATTTGAAATTAACTTTATAACAACATACTGGAACCTATTTTTGGAATTTTTCTTTTTTTTCCTCAAAATTCTTTTCATAATTTTTGGATTTTTATTTTTCCTATAAAAATCCAAATACATACATACATACATATATATATATATATATATATATATATATATTAAATCACTTAATACCCACATTTAATGAATCATTAATTGTAATTTCTAGAATTTTCTTTTTCTTTATTATTTTTCCTTTTTCTTATATTATAGAAGATGAAACACCGGTTACAATAATAACATTAAACTCTCCTACCCTATTCATTTCCTATTTTCCAAATCCCAACATTACTAATAATTTCAAAATTTCTCATGTTTTCCCTCACAAATCCTAATGATATTAATAATTTATCATTATTTTACCTCTTTCCACACAAATTTTCTCATAATTTATAAGCCTTCCCATTTTTTTCCTATAAAAATCTATATAGATATATACAGTGAATCACTTAATACCCATATTTAATGAGCCATTGATTTTAATTTTTCTCTTTTCTTATTTCTATAATAAAGTATGGCAAGCATCGGTTACAATAATAACATTAAATTCTCCTATTCTATTAATTTTCGACCTTCAAAATTCCAACAATATTAATAATTTCAATTTTTTTCATGATTCCTAGAATTATTTAATGTCCTCCATTCCAAATTTTAATAGTACTAATAATTGAAAAAATCTCACTTTTTTTAAAATTTTTTTATCAAATTAATTTTTTTTCTACCCTATCAATTTTTTATTTTCTAAATCTCAACTATACAGATAATTTCAAAAAAATTCACTCAAATAATTCAAAAATTTTCACTTTTTTTTGAAATATTAGTCATATTAAATTTTCTTAGCCTATTAATTTCTTCCCTTCCAAATTTTAACAATACTAATAATTTCCAATTTTCCTCACTTATTTTAAATAGCAACCATATCGAAATTTTCAACCTTATCAAGTTGCTCCCTTCCAAATCTCAACAATACAAATACTTTCTAGAATTTTTCATTTTCCTCCCTTCCAAAACTCAACAACATTGATCATTTAAAAAAAATTCATAATTTCTAGATTCACCCCCATAAAAACTCACTCCATATATACATTAAATTGCTCAAGGCACTCCCACACTTTCTTTTTCTTTCCCATTCTCTTCACCCTTTTTTCCTTCTCACTACTTTTGTAGTGCCTCATGAATTATGGATACTTTTTGTAAATGAACATTCTCTTGATGTAAATATTTATCAACTTTGTACTCATTGTAAGGAAGATAATTTTTTTGTTTAATTTAGTGGGTTACAACTAGGTGAAGGTGTTCCTATGTGTTAACATTTAACAATTTCTTTACAAACACAATATTATATTATTTAAAGATTATAGATGCACTACTTTTTTTTATGGAAAGGAGGACATTATATTGGGTTATATATTGATATTTTGGATCATCTTGACGCCTAACACATCATTACAAAGGAAATGACATAACTCCTAAGGGGAAAACCCTAGACGGTGTAATCCCAGTGGGTATTTGGAAGCCATGTTTGCTAGCTTATCCGCACAGTTATTTGCCTTACAAAATACAAGAACATCTTTAAACTCTTTTTGTTACCTCAAGATGTTCCTGTATCCCTAGAAAAACATCATGTGAACCTTGTTCTCCAATGTATATTTAGTGATAAAATTCACTACTGTCATAGAGTCAGACTCAAGAACAACTTTACGAAAGCCCAACTCTTGAGCAAGATGAAGGCCCTAACAAAGTGCCCACAACTCTGCAATCATGACATCAGTAATGCTAATGTGCATAATGAAACCATACAACCACATGCCTGTAGGATTGCGTATGATTCCAGCTACACATGCCTAGCTTGAGTGTCTAGCCACACATCCATCCAAATTAATCTTGACCCAATCATCTATGGGGGGAGTCAACCGAACGTACAGTTCCTATCTTATTTTCACCAAGTGGTTAATACCTCTTTCTCCTGCTTAAGGATGAAACTACCAGCAAAAGTAGCCTATTACTTCTATCAAACACCGTAGTATAGTGCCATTTCTATATCCACCAACAGGCCATAGCAAAGACAAAACACCATGAAATGTCTGAGATGAGGTGGCTATCATTCCTTAAGTTGCTCTCCATCTAGTAATGGAAATTGCACGAGAAAAACTCAAACAGGTGAGCGGAGGGATGAGTTGATTCCAAACCTCTTTAGTATACAGACATCCTCGAAGTAAGTGAGCCACACTTTCCTCACAAGACCAGCAAAATGGGCAAAGTGCACAATTTGTAAGACAATGCTTGACTCTTTGTTCATTCATTGGCAACCGGTCTAGTGCCACACACCGTAAGAAAGTCTAAATGTGCTTGGTCATTTTAAGCTTCCAAACCACCTTCCAATCAAAGTTGTCATTGCAAGTTAACGAGTCTAGCAACCTTTTATACCTAGACAATGTTGAATGGTTACCTGACGTCAATTTCCCTCATATAAGCTTATCAGGCTCATTGCTATCCGAAAGGAAAAGAATCCCTACAATCCACAACACAACCACATTAGGTAATAAATGTGCAAAATTATCCCATTTCCACCTACCCATGCTTTTGACAAAATTGACCACAACTTTGTCTAAATCAAATTCGGGATGCCCCCTAGTGCCTACTCTTTCAAAGGTTTACCGTTGACCCACGGATCTATCCAGAATTTGACTATTCGTCTATTCCGCACACTCCATATGGTTGCCTAGGAAATTAGCTCCAACCCCTTGTAGACACTTTCACAGGTCGAAGACACCTTTTTCCTATGAGATGCCTTCAAAGGATTTGACTTAACAAAGTATTTAGCCTTTAAAACTTCCACCCACCTAGTAGCTACCCTCCATCCAAGCTTCCCAAGCAACACAAGGTTGGCAGTTCTTATTCTTCGAATCCCAAGTCCCCTACAAGACTTAGGGAGGCACATTTGATTCTAGGAGACCCAAGCTATCTTCCTTTCTAACTCTAGTCCACCCTAAATGATTCGCCGCATAATGTTGTCAATCTCGTTAAAAATACCAATCGATATTGCCAACAGTTAAGCCATATGCATAAGAATAGTAGCAAGGACTGACTTTACCAAAGTTACTCTTCCAGCAAATATGAGTAATTGAATTTCTATCTTGCCAACTTCCTCCTACACTTGTCTAAAATGTGATCAAAGTGATTATTGCCCACCCTCACATAGAAACCCAAGTATCTCCCAAAGTCCTCAACCATCGGTATTCTACCGATAGTCTATAACATGCTATAAATATTATTAGAAGTGTTGGGGGAGAAAAACATAGACGATTTGTCTCAGTTGATAACTTACCTTGACTCCCTGCCAAACTACTTAAGCATATTGGTTATCCCAATCATTTGATCCATAGTAGCTTCTACAAAGAACATCAAGTCATCAACAAAAAGAGCATGAGACATTCTTAGTCCATGCCTACTAGCAAAAACTAGTTTCCACCATTTTTCAATCACAACCTTACAAGTATTTTTGAGAAAGCCTCTCCATGCACAAAATAAATAAATATGGGCTAAGAGGATCACCCTATCGGATTCCTTGAGATGGTTGAAAAGGATATGATAACATATCCTTCCAAGAGACTCTAAAGTGTGTAGATGTTACAGTATACATAATCAACGACACCAATAACTGTGGAAGACCAACTTGAAGATGAGTATCCTCAATAAAGAACCAATTTAGGTGATCGTGAGCCTTATAAATATCCACTTTAATTGCTATCCAACCCTTATTTCCAATTTTTCTTAAAAAAGAATGCATTAATTCTTGTACAAGGAGGACATTGTCAATGGTAACTCTCCTTGGTAGGAAACTAACCTACACTGGGGACATAACTACATTGATAATTGATCTTAGTTTGTCCAGAATAACCTTTGTGATGATCTTGAGAGTGATGTTGATAAGATAAGACTTATAAGCCTATAATCATAAACAAACTTAGGGTTCTCCTTCTTGAATGGGTTTGATAATCGTATCATATACCCCTTTTGGGATAAGGCCCATTTACATCATAGAGTAGGCCCATTCATAAACCTATTAACTGACCACCTCCCAGTTATTTTGGTAGAAAAATGGTGATAAACCATCACTTCTTGGTGCTTTAAAAGAATTAATGTAAAAAATAGCTAATCTCACCTCTTTCGGATCAAGTGGTAAAAGGAGACCTCATTTACTCTCCATAGTTAGTGGAGGAAACTCAGTAGGTGTAAAGTTGCTTTCGTACACATAAAGGGGAGACTTGAAAAGATCTACGTAAAAGTGCACAATCAAACATATGCATGCAGTATCGTCTTCAATTCACTCACCCTTATCAGTTGAGGGACTAACTTGTTTATTCCAACCGCATCTCACAATAGGGGAGAGGTGATAAAAATGAGTGTTCCTCTCTCCTTCCACCGTAAACTGGTCCTTATAGCGTTGCTTCTAATAAATCTCTTCTTGGATTAGCAGCTCCTTATATTCCTCCCTTAACTTGTGTTCCAACTTCCTAAGATACCTATTGGCTCCTCTTTCCAATGCAACTTGAATACCCCACAATCTAGTCTAAATCTTGGTCTTCTTAAATTTAATACACGCAAAAGCATTTTTGGCATGTAAGGAGGCTTCTCTTTGAAATTAGGAAATGTCACAAGCCAAAGACCGATCCTCCCACCATGTTCCATGCAAAAAGTCACAAAAACTGGGGTGTTCCATCCATGCAGTCTCAAACTTGAAAGGTTTATTGTAAGTGTCCCTATCTCTCTATAGCTATAACACCCCAAAATTTACATACATTTTTTTATAATACCTTTAAATTTAGAACTCGTAAATTCTGGAGATACTACAGCCATACTTAGTACCAGACCGGTTCACTCTTACCATTCCAATACCAAGTGCTAAGGCTGAGAAAAAAATTTCCATCATGACGCATTAATACATAAATTAAAGTTCGCAAATCGATAATCAGAGTATGCATAACTTTTACATAACTCGAAATACCAACGTTAGTTTTTCAGAGAAGGAAAATACTTACAATAATAAAATTGTTTCTGAAGTTTCAAACATAATTAAAAGAGAACAAGAATAATAATCTCATAAATGGAAAGCATCCATGCCACTCCAGGACCTGATCCAGCCCAAAATCATCACTCAGCCCCACCTGATGTCCCATAGACATTAATGGCATCAAATAACGCATCGCCTACCTACGACACGTCAAACGAGCCTTCTGCTTGTGGGGAATGAGCAGCACCCATAAAAGGGGTGATCGGTATGTTACGTACTGAGTAAGGTAACCGAGCACTAAGGCCAATACATAAGCACATAAAATCATGTAGGATAATATTCAACTTACACTTTTAAGCCCACGCATATAATATATAAGGTCATACAGAAATTTATATAGCTTATAAATGATCAAGCCCACACATAAAGGCCCCAAAAGGTTCAGATTAATTATTTAATTAATCTTTTATCGGAAGTCGATACACACCATTCCTTTTATCAAATTCATGTAAGTATAGGAACACCCTACTATTTTAGCCGGTGGGCCGGTCACTTACGAGACAATAGTCCACACCACTATTTTTTGCCGGTGGATCGGTCACTTGTGGGACAATAGTCCACACCACTATTCCTAACTAGTGGATCGGCTAGTTCTTGCTTACATGGTGTTCTACTGTAAGTAATTAGCATCTTTTAAGTTCCTTAGCAACTCTGGTTTGTGTTTATTGAACTCGGGATCCCCCACCATTATTGTTGGTGGGCCAGTCACTTACGGGACGATAGTCCACACCACAATTATTCGTTGGTGGATCGGTTACTTATAGGGTAAAAATCCTAACTACTATTCCTAACCGGTGGATCGGCTGGACCCAACTCAATAATCTTTCACTTTAAATGATTAATGTCTTAAGTATCTTATTCAGAAGCTTTCACACAAACATGCATGGCTGACTTATACTTTTCTTATCCTCCAACTCTAGTTAATCACTCCAACCCTAGTTAACCACCACCATCAAAGTTAACCATAGCATAACTTAGAACCCATGCAAACCCTAAATCCTATGCAAACCTTGACTCCATGCATCCCCATCTCAATGCAAAACCTAACGTCCATGCAAACCCTAACTCCTATACAAACCCTAACACCATGCATCCACACCTCTATGCAAACCCTAACGTCCATGAAAACTAGGGATGTAAACGGGGCGGGTATTACCCGAAACCCGACGGATTTTATCCGGCGGATACTTAAACGGATATGGATAAACGGATATGGACACGGATATGGAGGATAGAAAAAAATACCCGTCGGGTTCGGGTACGGATACGGGTATGGGATATCCATACCCGTACCTGTAACCATACCCGTATCCATATCCGTACCCATTTACCCGATATATAATTACCCTTTTACCCTTAATTTTAAAATAAATATAGTATAAATTAAGGTTAAAATTGTCATTTGGCTTAACTATAAATGGGTTTATCCGTCGGGTAATGGATTTATCCGTTGGACAATATCCATTAACGGGTAAACGGATAATCCGTCGGGTAATGGATATCCGACGGATACGGATACGGATATGTCAACGGATATCCGTTCAGGTACGGGTACAGATTCGGGTACGGATTTTCTTATCGGGTACGGATACGGGTATGGTATACCCGACCCGAACCCGCCCCGTTTACATCCCTAATGAAAACTCTAACTCCATGCAAACATTAACTCCCAGCAAACCCTAAAGCCATGCAAACCCTAACTCCATGCAAACATTAGCTCCTCGCAAACATTAACTCTATGCAAACCCTAACTCCATGCACACATTAACCCCATGCAAACCCTAACACCATGCAAACATTATGACACTCCCCATCATTATTTTACAAACCTTATTATGCATGTATTATGGGCCACACCATACCACAATAATAACACAATCCATACACATAATACACATGCCACAATTTAATGCACGATCTTATCTTAACTCCATATCATGCTGCCTATATGATAGTTATACAAAAGCACACAAAATACATTATAGTTCACATTACATGGCATGCATGGCATGTAAAACACGTAATACACAAACGACCTTAGTACTACCTTACCTAAAACATCACCGGTCTTGGAGCACGCTCCTATGCCTCTCTAGGGCTTTGACTGGTCTCACCTATTATGAGGAAAAAACTAAAATTAGGTTCCCTCCTAAAAATACTATTATTTACTAACTTATCCTAAGACTTGGTTTTTAAATAAAATTATACTATACTAATAATAACTATACAAAATACTCCTAAAAATACTAAGAATAATATTAATGTAATTCAAAACGGATGGTGATATAAGGGTTTCTACCCTCCACCAAACTAATGCTAATAATGATAATACTAATAATAAAAATACTAATAACAATAGTAGTAGTAGTAGTAGTAATACGAATAATAATAATAATAACTTAAGCCTAAATAATACAAGGTGAGGTTTTGGACCCTACCTCCAAATAGTGAAGGTACCATTTAATAATAATAGTAATAATATTAATAACACATATTAATTATAATAATATTAAAATAATAAAGATAATAATAATATTATTATTAATAGTAGAAATAGTAATATTAATAATAAAAATAGGAGTATGCACTCCATTAACATAAAACAGGGCTTCGGCCCTCCTTAGATAAATAGTAATAACAAATTAATAATACTAATAATAATGATATTAATAATAATATTAATAATGATAATAAAACTTATAATAATACTATTAATACCCATAATTTGAAACTAACAACTTAAATAATTTATAACTATTCTCGACCTTGCCAATAAAATATAACATTAATATTACATCTAATAATAATAATAATAATAATCGAATATTTGATAAAAGTTGAAATAAAACATAATAAACTTAAATAAATAGGGGAAAAGGGCTGAGAGGATATAGGGTTTTACCTTGAGTCGGTGGAGATGGGTGGCACCGGCGGTTGCCGGAAAAGAGGATAAAAAAGGAAAAAGTTGAGGTTTGAGAAGAATAGATGGAGAATATGTATGGTGGTTGAGGTGTTGGTGGTAACCTAGGCTGAGAGGAGTAAAGTGAGGGCGGTGGCACAGGAAGTGGCAGTGCATGACGGTAGAGGTGGCTGCCGAAAGGAAGAGAAGAAAAAAGAGAGAGGAGGCGAAAGGAGAAAAGAAGGGTATGGCTAGGTAGAGAAAGATTATTAGCAGCTTTTGGGTGGTGTAGGAGGTAGTGATAGTGGCATATGTGGTGGCGCATAGTGGCTCGAGGGGTTGTAGGTGTAAAATTTTGGGTTGATGGGTAGGGAACTTCACACGGTTGTGGTGGCTTATATAAGAAGAATAGAGGGATATGGGTGGCTGAGTTAGTTAGAGGGCGGTGTAGGTCGACGACAAAGGAGGAAGGAGGAAGAAGGAGGTGAATCGGGCGGCTAGGGAAAAAAGAAAGAAATAAAAAGAAGAAGAACCAGGTGGGTCAGCAACGGTTATAAGGTTTTAAATGGAACGCGATGTTCCATGGGGAAATGGCACAAAATGCAGCGCTTCGGCTGCCAAAGGAAAGAGAGAAAAGAACAACGATAGGCTGCGGAAGAGAGGAAGGAAAAAGAAGGATTGGGCCGCGATAGGCCCAATCAGCAAGAAGAAGAAAAAAAAGAAAGAAATGAAGAGAAAAAGAAAGAAAAGAAAGATAAGAAAGAAAAGGAAAGACGAAGAAAAAGAAAAAGGAAAAAGGAAAAGTTAAGTAGGTTGGGGTCAATTAAATTAATTAGAATATTTTGGGTGTTTAAAATAAAAATATTTAAATAAAAAAATATTAAAATTTCTTTTTGGGCTAATTTAGGTTTTTAAAAGATTTTTCCTAAATTCCTTTTTAATTAGCAAAAAGCCCAAATTTTTCCTTATAAAAATATTTGTAAATTCCTTATTAATTTACCCTAAATAAATCTTTCCCATTATAAATAAAACAATTAAATAAATTAATTCCCTAATAAATTCTTATTTAATATATTTCTTAAAATAAATATTTCCAGGGCATTTCAAATAGCTCATGAGTAGAAATCATAGTAGGAACATGATCCGAAGAATGTCGAGTAAGGTGTTGCACATTCGTAGTCAAGTAATGGAATCTCCATATGGGGTTAGCATAAACCTAATCAAGGCATTGTATGATACGTCTGCTTGTATCCTAGGTGTCCAACCATATGAAATGGGGTCTTAGAAAATCCAAATAGATGATATCACAACGTATTGTGGCTTTGGTAAGGTGACGCATGTGTGAATTATAAATCCTTGATCCTCCCACCTGATCCTCCCAGCTCTCTAGCTGATTGAAATCCCTAGTAATCAACCATGGTATGTTATGGGTAGGAGCTACAATCTCAAAGGCATGCCACAATTTCTCTCGTATAGAAGGATTAGGGATAGCATAAACCACTAACATGAGTCATCCCCCCTAAGGATGGATCAGGATATTGATAATTTGGTGACCATAAGAAAGAAGGCTAAGATGAACCTTATTATCCCACCATAGGGTCCAGATATCTCCTAAAAAACCACTTGCTTCAACTCTCATAGAGTATGAGAAACTATGTGAAATAATAATTTGTTGGGCCCTTTTGCCACTTATACGAGCCTCCAACAACACAACCACCCATTGATTGAACCATCTAATCAAATCTCCATGGTGACATAAGCATCCATCACCTACAGCCGCCCTCATGTTCCATACGAGGATTTGCGTGGGAAACATGTGAGAGAGTAGTAGAGAGGGACCTATTTGATCACGATACTCATGGATGACTTAGTCTTGTCACCTAGGGTACTAAAATTAGTGACTCACCGAGTCTCATTTCTCTTACCCAACAAGCTCAAGGTTTAGCCTCCACCTATATCTATCAAAATCTTCTTTTGGCTTTCTAAAAAATCTTTGAAATCTGACCACTAGTCCTGACAAATAGAGTTTGTGATTTCTCTAGTGGACATGGTGCATGTGCAACAACAAGTGACAAGTCATTATTCCCAAGGTCCCCTCCATTATCAGTTCCCTCCTTTTATCTCAATTGTCTTCCATTTCCAACTTTTAAATACATCAAAGTAAGGTCTTCTTAAAAACTTGGGTTCATAATGACCACGTGGTCAAATTTTGTGATATTTGATAAAACTGTCCTACCATTTTCCCCACCTAAAGCATTATTGGAAGAAGTTAATTTCTTGTGATTCTTTCCTTAAATCTAGTTACCTTTCACCACATCGTTTTTTCTTGACCCTGGTGGATCCTCTAGTCCAAGTGATTCAAACCTCAACCCCAATCCTCCAAGGCTTGTCACATGGGTGTTCAATCCACTTAACTCCTACCTCGACTAGTTCCCCTCCTCTTGTCTCAAATTCCTTTCCTTTGAGGCACTAGCTGCTCCTTTAATCCTTCCTTTGTGTTCCCTATTATGACCATGTGCCACCATCTATAGTCCAAACTCCACACCCTCTTCCTAATATTGCTTCAAGATATCGATACTTATAGTAGCAGCACCCCCTTCTTCCTCTGTGGGCACCTCCTCCACTTCCTTAGCTTGCTTATAGTCCTCTTTTTTATACCTAAAATGCTCGCATTTGAAATAGATAAGGTGCATTGCTTTATATTTAACCCTCTATATGGATCTCTGAAGTTAGAATTTAGAAACTAAAGGCTTCTCTAAATCAACCTATACTGGCAAGCAAGCATAACCCCCTCTCCTTACTTTGAATGTTGTGAGGTCTACCTTAATGGTCGTACCAATCAACTTCCCTATATAGAGTAGAAGGTCTTCCCTAAAGTACTCAATTAGAAGTTCTAGTAATCAGATCTAAACCATTAGAAGGTCACTGCTTGCTTTTGTCGGTTGAAATTCCGGTTCCCATTTCTTGACAAGGAGATAGTAGTCTGCGATCTAAGGCCCCCTCGAGATCGCAAACTCATAGTCTTGTTGGCATCCAAATCAAACTATATAGTATCCCATCCTAATATCAATCAGATCGAATGGGTGGGAAATCATCCAAATTCGACGAAACCATTCCTGTAAGAAATTGAATCCCATAGATTTGCCTAACAATTGAATAATGAGAGTTGATCACCAAGGATTTCAAATCTCAACTTTTTCCCTCTTTTTCAGAACTAACTTGGGCATACTAGTGTCCATTTATTCATCGGAGCCGGAATCTTTTGCCTCAAAATTAGTCTCATGAATAATGAGAGTTGATTTTGGTAATTAGATCATGATACGATGTAGAACATCTTGCTAAGAAATCCTTCGCATTCTTTGGATTAGAAGAATCCATGTTGTATATCACTTTGATACCTGCCTGCCATGGTTCGTGCATAAGTACATTGTTTTCACCAGTTATATCAAGTCTTGTTTTCTTGGTTTATCTCCCATCCAAGGATGGGCTGTCTGGAGTGAGGGGTTCCACCGAATCCACCATTGTTTAGGCCACTATGAATGGCAACGATAAGAAGTAGCGGCGCGAGAGAGGTTTTCCTTTCTAGTCTCTAATTTTGATGCGGGCTAAAAGTTTTATGATTCTTCTTACTACATTTTCCCATTAATGGAATTCCTTAGACTTAAAGTATATAATTATTAAAATATATTCCCTTAATATATGATATATGTGTTAATCATATACATTTTTTGATACAATTAGAAGACTTATCATCATACCCTGTAAATCCTATCAACTATTTATTTAACCCTTTTTAATGGCTTGATGACTATTTAGCATCATCATATGCATTATTTGAAAAATCACATTAATGTTTACAAATATCTCAAAAGTAGTTATTCAAGATAATAATTTATTTTAAAAACCATTTAGCCTAAAGTGTTTATAAATCAGTAATTATATTGGATAACTACTTCTAATAAATAATTCTAAACAAGCAATACATTATTAATTGAAAAATAATATTTCATTGACAAATTTTCTAAGGAGCTTTGAAAGTGGGAATAGAATTATGGATATCATATTGTGTTTTTACTATTATAAATGTGCTTTAGAGAAAATATAAGTGTGCTAAATAATATTGTAATTGTCTAATTTTTAATTTTTTAACTTTGATCATATTTAGTTTTAGTTAATAAAAAGAGGGAAAAAATAATGAGATAAACTTCTTATTTACATTAAATTAAACTCATAATTATCTTTTTTATTTTTATTTTGATGACCAAGTTACATAATATTTTGGAATGTGTTTTGTTATAGCTAATTGTTTTACATTAGTTTTGATATATTCTTATAATGATTTTTTTAATCCCAATGGTAATAATAATTTTAATTTTTTTTCATAATTTCTAGAATTTTCCAAATTTCTCCCTTCCAGATCCTATGGATACTAATAATTTAAAAATTTTCTCACAATTTCTAGATTTATCACTTAATGAGCCATTTATTTTAATTTATAGATGTTTATTAGTGGTTCACTTAGAATATTCTTTTATTGGTGGTAAAAAAACCCTAAAGTGATCACATTAAATTTTTCTACACTATTAATTACATAAGCTACAAATCTCAACTACTTGAAGAGTAGTTGAATGAGAAGGGGTTGGTGAAATTGACAGGGTTCGGGATGTCATGGGCAACTACTTGAAGAGTAAAGAGTTTGAAAATTACGATGAACATCTCTAGTCTTATTTCTATTCCTTTGACCCATATATGGTATATCCCTAGTTTAGGGCCCTTGTTGAATGTATGTGACTATAAGACTCTCATTTTTCATTATCAATTTTTTTTAAAAACATTGGTAGAATCAAAATATAAAAATAATCTATAAAAAATAAGGTATTATCACTATATCTAACATAAGGTAGATATATGTCATCTATCTCATTTAGACACAAGGTTGAGAATCCAAATCTAAAGAACACAAGAGAAGTATAGTGTCTAAGAATAACATAAGAGATAAGAAAGTTTAAGTGTAACACCTCATTTTTAAAAACCTTAATTATAAACCAGTAGCTATGTGGAATTTGTTGTAATAATTATTATAGGGTTTTTTACATTAAATATGTTATTGATATATGTGTTATCATTATTATTATTATTATTATTATTATTATTATTATTATATATTAGATATACAATTTAATTAGGTTAAATTTGTTAGAGGGTGGATTATTAAATTTAAATTTTAAGTTAGATCTTAATCAATATCCGTTATAATAAGTAACCCTAATTTTCGTAACTAGATATTCTATGTAACACCCCGAGTTGACACGACCACACGGGGGCTACCTTGGAGTGCTTTCGGATTGATCGGCTGGCCCCACAAATCAACACGAGTCCTTTTAGCACGCTTTGTCCTCACTCACGTGCTTCCCGAGAAACTTTTAGAAAATTTCCGAAACTTCCCAGGAGATCACCCATCCTAAAATTGCTCCACGGCCAGCACGCTTAACTGTGGAGTTCTTAGGACGGAATCACCAAAATGATGGTATACCATGTTGATATAAGTAGCCAGATCAATCCTTATAACACTCCGCTCAATTTGGGGTATTACATTCACCCCCACTCAAAGAACGCAACGTCCTCGTTGCACCTCAACCAATGACTGTCTCAATACAGTTCATCCCAAGGATCGTCCTACTAGGTGGCTGACTGGCTCATCCAAGTTCAGCTCACGGTCGTGGTTTCGCTCTGATACCATTTGTAACACCCCGAGTCGACACGACCACACGGGGGCTACTTTGGAGTGCTTTCGGATTGATCGGCTAGCCCCACAAATCAGCACGAGTCCTTTTAGCACGCTTTGTCCTCACTCACGTGCTTCCCGAGAAACTTTTAGAAAATTTCCGAAACTTCCCAGGAGATCACCCATCCTAAAATTGCTCCACGGCCAGCACGCTTAACTGTGGAGTTCTTAGGACGGAATCACCAAAATGATGGTATACCATGTTGATATAAGTAGCTAGATCAATCCTTATAACACTCCGCTCAATTTGGGGTATTACATTCTACCTTGGTTCTTTACTTAAATTATTATCCTTACGCTATACTAGATTCTGACCATTCCCTTACTCTCTCTAATTGATGAGACCCTTTTCACCATACTCCTATACCATACCTTCCTTTCCTCTATGTTTCCCTCCCCATGTTTTGCTTTATTCTACCCTACACTCCACTTGCCATTCAAACGCTCCATCATTCCCATTTTGTGTCATGTATCAACCCCCAGGCATCCTACATTCTCTTCTCCTTCCTCTCAAAATCTCTAAATTAATAGAATCCCCATCAATCACCATCTTCGTCCGTTCTATTTCCACCATTTTCTTCTTTGTAACACACACCACCACCGACCGCATTTCCTTAGCTTTGGCAACTCCCACCAGTCTCCATCTCCCACCTATGGAAACTTTTGCTGAAACCACTCTTTAGCCAACACACAACCTTACTAAAATCACCCTAATTCCCTCATCCAACCTCATTGAAGCAATTCTTCCACCTTCATCCATTTGCAACAATCACCCCCTTCTTTTTCTACCGATCCTCCTAACCTTGTTGCACCTTTCCTTACCACAACTCCCCTCCTTACACCTATCATTCCTATCGGTTTTGCCTTTTTAGCATCAACTAATAGGGATGGTAATGGGTCGGATCCAGCCAGACCCAGATCCATACCTGTTTATACTAACTATACTTATACCCGATTTAGAACCATCGGGTCTCAAAAATTTCATACTCAGACTCGCGGGGTTTAGCCGATAAATGAGTCCTAAATGGGTCCAACTATTTTTGAATTTTTTAATAAAATATGTAAATATAAATATATTTGTGTTTTATATAGCTTAATATATTTTTTTATTACAAAACATGCTTCGTGTAAAAAGATAAACATTTTAAAATATTTACTTTAAGTTTTTAAATGTTATTTTAATTCTTTTGGAATAAAATATATAATTTTTATAAAATAAATATGTAAAAATAAAATTAACAAAAATAAATAAGGATCTCAAACACGATTACAATAAATGTGACAAACATAATATTAGTATATATTTATATGTGTGTATATATATATGTACATACATACTGAACAGGTCTGGATCGTGTCCCAATCTAAGACTACTAGACCCATACCCATACCTATTTAGATTTGGGTTTGAGTCCTAAAATCATAGACCCAAATCTACTAAAAATTAGGTGGGTCTAGTAGGTCTAGGTCGAGTCTAGTACCCACTGCCATCCCTACCTGTGAAGGCTTTCGTTGCTAACCCCCCTTCTCAGCAACTTCCTTTGTTCGACCTCCTTTATTACATGAGTTTAGTAGGCTTTTGTGCTGCTTTGCATCATCTAGTTATTTTTTCTTCGAGTTGACTTAATTAATTTTGGGTTGTTGTTGTGTTATATTTAGTACTAATATGTGTTATTGGGTGTTAATATCCTAGGTGATCCTTTAGGATCTTGGAGAAGATAGTTTTTATACTTTTTGTGTAAGCTTGGATTTAGATAAATCTAATTACTCATAAGATGGTATAAATTATGTGCGAGCATGCTAAGATTGTTTAGACCTAGATTTATGCTAGAGCTTTATATATTTTTCAATTATTATGGCATGCATGATAAATGATAACATGTTAAATAAATGATATGTATTATTGTTTTAAGTTAAATTATATGCATGAGTAATATGTTATATGATTTACGTACATACATCAAGGGTTTTTTTTAGGATTTTCATTCTTATCAAGTTATAATTTGAATGCCATGATAAATATCTCATGATTAATAATGCATGGTAGTTAGGGTTACTATGATTCGTAAGCATATACACATTAGGGTTAGCATATGATGATTTCTATCAGTATAACCTAGGGTAAAAGATATATCCTTACATGTACCGTGATGATAAATTTCCTATTTAAATGTTGTATTATGTGATACTTGAGAGTTTCATGATTAGGGTTTTGTGGGTACAACCTACTTATTGCATGAAAAGTATAAAATATAGTTAATTGTTAAAATTTCAAAGATTACTTACGTGCTAGAATATTGTGAATAATTTCTTTTTAGCCATTTCATGATAAATTACTTGCAATACTAATGTTCAGTACAAAAAGGAATAAAATGGTGAAACTAGGTTTTTCAAGGGAATTTTGATAAATATTGACCTAATGTATCTTTTGTGAATAATTGGATATTAAGATGGCCTTAGACTTTGATAGGTTGACCTTAGTGTTGACTTACCTTGGCATAAACCAATGACCTTAGGATTTACCATAATAATTATAAATAAAAGGAAATTGGTTAAAGTATGGAAATAAAAATTATTGTATAGTGTGTGATATTTATGATCACAGTATAAAATATTAATTATTAAACTGAAAGACTTCGAGTTGGGAATGGTTGCTCTCTAGGATTAGCTACTCTAGAGATGATGTATTATCCCTCGTTCGAGTTAGTTTGATGGTGTGTCTTTGTACCCTAGTAAGGCCTTTATAGGTGACCTACAAGCCTTATAGGAGATATCGATACTGAAGGATTAAGTGACCGAGGTTGGATGATACTGTGTTGCCTTTATGCGATGGTATGACTAAGTGTACCGTTGTGTCATTAGATTTGAGAGTAAGGGAATTGTGTCTCCTTCGGGTGCCAATATGAATGGGTATACCTTAGTGTCTCTAGGTTGATTATATCTCCCTCAAGTAACTAAAAATGAAAGTAATTATTGTAAAAGAAAATAAAAGGGATTGATTTGGTTGTGTTGGTTTGATAGTTGCCTCCTTGCCCTCCCTTAGTATTTGGATTTTTTTGGATTTGTTGGTTTGGTAGGTACCTTAATACTCCACTTTGGTATTGGGAATAATTTTAGATTTTTTGGTTCGATAGATATCTCAGTGCCTACCTTGGTATTTGGAATCAAGTTAGACATGTTGATTTGGTAGTTGCCATAGTGCCCTACCTTAGTTTTTTGAATTTATTTGATTAATCAAATGTCTATTGTACCTTAAGATGGTGTGAAGGGAACTAGGATATTTTACTATTGAGCTTAAGATTTGATGTTATAAATATCAGTTGATAATTATGACATGTGGTTATGGTACATGCTTTATGCTCTAGTATAATTTTTAGATTTTTATGTGAATATATGTAATGTGTGTATACTACCTCTTGTGAGATATATTGATTTACTTAGTATGAGAAAGCCATACTAATACTACTTTTGCAGATGATTACATAAAGGGTATGAAGTGGCTCCATGCATATTATAGTGACAAGGAAGAGAGTTCTTGAGAAGATATCCCATTTTCTAAATGGTCTTTTGGGTCTAAAAGTTAAGATAAACTACCAGGGTCATCTTAATAATATAAGAGCCCTTATATTAAAATTAATAAATAGGCCTAAAGATTCTAAAAACAAAATGTATAATGCATTTCATAACATATTCATATTATGATTGTTTACTTACAAATGAGGTACTAATGATTCCTTAAAATTCCCTTAATTTTTTTAAAAAAACTAATGACATATCAATATAATTTTTTTTACTTAAAAGTGACATTCTCCTAACATTTTTTGAAACAAAATCATTGACTAAAGCTTCACAATCAACTTTATCCTAATGATCATTTTCAATTTCTATCAATGTTAATCCATTAAGCCTTTTCTTTGACATCATAGAGTGCAAGTATGATTTCAATATCTTCAATTTAGAAAACCTCTATCTATAGATGCAACAGTCATGAGAATATTTAATGAAATTATATATGCAATAATTGCTTTTGGAAAAAATCTGCACATTTTAAGAACTTCAAAGTATCAAAAGGACCCAGATTTTCCTCTTAGAAAAAATTCTCTAAATAACTTCAACTCCAGATGTAATTTAATTCCATGAATATCACATTGTTTACCATTTCTAAGAGTAGCTTCAAAGTGATTAAAACAAGTATTTGGCTCATTACCTCCAACAAACACAACTTATCATAAATAAATAAAAAATATGCAAATGTTTTCATATTTTTTATTGTTCAAACCTCCTATTAAGTGAAACAATGGCTTGATCTACAATATGTAAGAAATAATTAAATCTAAATGATTCTTCTGAAGATTACAAAGAAAATTTCATATCATTGGGATTCTTATTAAAATACTTTTTCCTTTGAATTTCACACCTTTGAAGAAATTTTGGATCAATATCCAATTCTATAGTAATCTTCTTAGCAGTATTAATCACATTAGAAAAAATAGGTTTCTCTATACCTCTCAAAAGAAAAAAGGAAAAGAAATCAATCCCTTTACTTTTCAGTAGCATAATCAATAAGCATTTCCTTTAATTGTAAATGTTTTTTAACCAAATTAACAACATACAATATTTCAAACCAAATGATTATTGCCACTAAAAACTCGAAATCATCAAGCTCATTCTTTGCTAATAATTTATCTTCACTTATTATCTTAGAATCATTATCACTTTCTACTACTTGAAGTAAACATTCTCGTATTTCTAAAACTTAGAATCTTATAGCTTTAACACTATCAACACGACTTCCCCAACAAGTAGAAGATAATGACTTAAGAGTAAGTCCTTTCACATTTTCTTTCAAAATCTGCCATCTCTTAGTAGAATTAGGAAATTATTGTATAAATGCATTGTATGATACCAAAAAAGTCCCTAGCTTTACCATAAGTGTTGGTCACGTCACATAATGTATGATTAAGGCTATGAAAACCACAAGGAGTATACATTACTCTCAAATTTACATCTAAAAGTTTTTTTGGTACCCCTTGATGTTTTCCTTTTATATTTGATCCATTATTATGGCCTTGCTCTCACACATTAGCAATATCAAGATCAAGAAGATTTAATTCATTTTGTAAACATTAAAAAGTCCTTGGCTAATTGTATCTTTAACATTTAAAAAACATAAAAATGATTCCTCAATAGTAACATCACTTAAAGAGACATTCACATATCTTAATATCAAATACATTTTTTCTTGGTGGTTAGTATCAGGAGCATAATCAAGTATGATGGAAAAATACTTTATATGATTTTTTTATGATCTCAAATATAATTACAGAAGCAAGCACATAAGTTAACTAATTTTGAATATTGTGATCAAGATAATGAAAATGAATATTATCATTTACAATGCACCGAACATGCTCTTGAATAATAGGATCAAATTCTGCTAACAATTCAATTATGACAAAAAATTTTCCAACGTCATTTTGATATAATCTTTCATTACTTCTATGAAATGGTAGATTATGTTTAGCAAGAAATTTGAGAAGTGAAAATAATTCTAAATAATACTTTTTTCCAATGATATTTTTCTTTTTTTAAGTTGTTTTTGAGCTATTCTATCAATAGTTTGATTCGTTTAAAATCTTATACGAAAGTCATACCAAGTGGAAATATTTTGAACATATTACACACTTATTTCATGCGCTCTAATTCTAATGCTAAGATGCACCCAATCTCCAATGCTCTCATTAGCTAATTAACCTCTTAGTGTACCTTCCTAAATATCTTACAAAAAAAAATGTTTTTATGAAGCTCTTTCGAATACACAAGCTAATATCTATCACGCTTCTCTCCATATGATAAAACTCTTGTGTAAACTATTGAAGAAAACCATCTAGCAAACTTATCTTTAGAACCTTTCTCAATAGACATATCTCTCTTAGTAATATTTACCTTTAAAATATTAGTCATTTTAGAATCAAGGGCATTCCAATTTCTAGGATCAAATATATCAAGCATATTAAAAGTTTTTGATGGCTCTACCCACTCAACACTTTTAAAATCATCAAAGTTGTTATCATAATTCTCATCAAGCACATCACCATCAGTAGAAGCATTTATCTCATTTACAGGCACATCACTATTAATCAAATCATTTTTAGGAATATTATCTTCATTGATAGAAGTATTTGTCTCATTTGTAGGCACATTATAATCACCACTAGCACCATTTTTATTCAAAGTTGAAAGATTTTAGGCATTAATAACATCACCACCAACACCATTTTCATTCAAAGTTGAAACATTTCTGACATCAATATTTTTATTTTCTATGGAAACTTGTGATTCATTTATAATAAATTTATTAAGATCTCCTCTTTGAGATAAAGCTAACTATTTTATTCTTTTTTTTATTTAATGTTTTTCATATTTGCGTTCATATTTCCTAATTCTAGGCGGCATGACTATAAAATTAAACAAATTACAAATGAAACAAGTATGGGAAAAAAGCAATAACAATAGTATGAGTGCCTATAATAATGAATAGGAGTGAAATAACCTATACTTTGAGTAATTGCACTTGAAAACCACTCACCCTATAAGTTCTCAGTTCCCCTATATGATTTCCTATGCACACCAAATTGACATCATAATCCCTAAATTGTGCTAACAAGAGAAATTGCTCATATAACATCAACACTTTAGCACTAGTATCAAAACATACATGAGACGTATAACCAAATTTACAAATACACAAAATATGCTAGTAGTACAAACAATCAAAAGTAATAGATGTAACTGTGAATTTGAAAGACATAATCGATGCTTAATTCTAGTAGATAACTGATTGTAGTTGTTAATTGATTATTGAATAATAATTTAACATAAAAAATATATAAAAGAACCAATCAGATGAAATTAGAGCTCACCGATACAGATAGATGAATAGGTGCACAATACAAATTTGATCAACTGGATATAAATTTGAAGAGCAAAGATATTTGCAACAATAGAATTGGAGTTGATGAGGAAAGCCTTGTATGAGTCAAAGATGGTGGAATATAGGTTAAGTTGACTTGTTGAAGATAACTAGTCGAAATTGAGAAGAATAGAGAAAAACTAAGATGAGGGGAAGAAAAGGAGTTGCCATTAATGTATATATTACACAAATTCAATAGAAAAATGGAAACTTAATCGACATTAGTGAACAATGGACAAGTTTGGGAACAAATAATGTTGGACTAAAATCTAAATGCAAACTAAAAAACTAAAGTTCATAATCAGGCTCCTAAAGAGAATGGGTAATTCATCTTCACTCATCTTCACTACTTTTCTTACTCCTATTACTTTCGTAAATCTGATTGCTTTTCTTTTTTAATTCAGTTTAGTGGGCCCCATTTTTACTCTTCTTTACCCTTATTTACTTTCCCTACTACTATTTATATTTCGTAGAGCTGCTATGTTGCATGTACATTATGTGTACTTTTCATATATATTAATATACATACTAACTAAACTAATATATAGGACACCTAAAGTTTTGGGGCCCTGTGCTAGTGAGTAGTTTATACCTACTTTTAGCTAGCACTACAAACCGGTGTTGTACATTCGGATACTTGTTTTGATGCAATCAAATTTCCTTCAGACTCTTATGTCCTTGGTGTTTTTTATTTTCATTGTTGTATGGAGTATATTATCTTATATTTTTATATAGGAAATGTCTCATGTTTCTATTGTTTAACTTTATTTATGATTTGCTCTAACTTTAGAACTTGGTATAAGAAAGATGAGGGAGTTAGATTATGCTAATTGTGGCCATAATACCCTATAATTTAGTAATTAATGCTTCTACAAAATAAAAATTTTAAGTAGTAAAAAATGGGGGTGTTATATTAAGATTTGCAAGTTAAGGCCATTATAGGCCCAAAACTAATATGATATACAAGGAAAAGACATAACTGCTATGAAAAGATCCCAGCCTCGAAGAACATTCAAAAGAGAATAATACATTGGAATGCCTAACTCTCACATGCCCATGCCTTAAACAAGCATATGCCTACCTAATAGTCATCTATAACTACTTGCACAAGGTCCTTCGCTCATCAAATTAAGTAGGTGATCAACTAAAGTAGCACACCAATACTCATGTTCTAAGTAAGAAAAATTATATATTATGGAATTTATGATGTACATAAGTCATATAAGGCGTGCCAATCATGCTAGATATGCACATAAATCAAATTTATGCATTTACATGCCATGGTTACACACTTTCTTCATAAGATGCTCATAACATGGTGCACTTGCGTTTGCACTTGAACATTGAGACTATTATTCTTAGTAATATACATGGATTCATGGATTGTCACATGTGTCATAGGAATTAAGAGTCATAAGCTTCATCATAAATCTTGATGGGTTGCATAAAGCATATTAAACACACATAAGGACATTCAAGGCTATTTAAGACTCCATAAGGATTTATTCCAATTATTATCTTAATATGATGGTGACCACATAATTCACATTCACATAAAGATCTCATGTGACCACTTCCATTCTCCATTATTAGATGAAACTATGATAGTAGTGGTTATCAAGTAATCATATGAAAGTAAATATCATTGTCTAATAATCTTGGTTATAAGCCAAGGTAGTAAACAATCTTAATCATTGTTAGGTATCATAACCCTTAAGTATTGACACCACTTAAGTGCACAGGTGGTGTAACTTATAACACTCAAAATTGTACTACTAAAAAAATTATTTTATAGTGGATGTATATAACCAAAATAATTGATTCTTACCACCATAATTGATGTATGTTTGGATTACCATACCATCCTTACATCAATCACAGCGAAAATACCATTAAAAGTAAAATAGAGCAAATAGAAATGAGAGAAGGTTCATTAACATAAATATAATTTTTGGAGATTAAATTCAAGTACATTAATCCAAAATACAAACAAAAGAGATATCGTGGAGCTAAGAGTATGAAAAGGTCTTGGGTTAAAAATTATCATTCGGATAACATGATTCTATGCCAAAGCCTAATAAAAAACTTTACCCTAAAACATATAGAGCATTGTAAGCTACAAAATCATCATATGGGTCCTCATTGACCCACACATAATCATTAGGGTCAGTACATGTATATTGCGTACTGAGTAATGTGACAATATTGTTAAGTCAGGGATACAGACAGATACATACATATATAGTAGAAAATAAGTACACATAAGAATTACATAAAATATCATAGGGTATTTATTGATTCAAGCCTTATTATTAGATATCATAATTTTCATTTCGTTGAGTTTTGGTATCCCACTATTCTTAAACCGGTGGAACGATTTAAAATACCTCTTAGAGACAACTAACTTGAGCCACTATTATCGTTTGGTAGAATGGACACATTATCTTTCAAGAAAAAAATGCTTTTATGCCACTATTCTTAAACTAGTAGAATATTCTTAAGTCCCTTTTAGGGACAACATACCTTAGCTATTATTATTGTCTAGTGGAACATACCAAATACCCTGGTATTAACTCACACACTCTTTCACTTTTAATCATTAATATCTTATCCATTAGTTAACTTCTCTCAAATCATATTATCATTCACATTTAGTTTAGGGCCCCACTATTCTTAATTTGGTAGAATGAACTGATGCACTTCTCAAGGCAAAACACTCCTAGGCCACTATTTTTAACACCCCAAAATTCACTATTTCTTTTAAAAAATGAAAGCAAATAAAATAAAACTTGTGAATTCCAGGAATGTTACTGTTATGATTAGTACGAGCTCAGCCCACGGCCGTTCCCGTAATAAACACAGGGCTAAAAGATATTTAATAATCATCATAATCAATTCTAAATAGGACTTCAAATAAGCATTAAACAATTATAAGATAGAATTCAGAGTGCGAAGTTAAATAGTAGTAATCTAGTGTACATAGTCAAAGTTCCTTAAGAGGAAATAAGTTTACAAGCGGTAAAAGTTAAATCTAGGAAACTCAAAACATAACTAGAAAAACATAAAAGGGAAATCTGACCACACCAATCTTGATCCTTGTGCGAAGTCCAAATTCAGCACTCAGCCCCGCCTGATACCTCGTGAATATCGAAGGCATAGAAATAAGTGTCACCCACCTACACAAAGTTAGAAGGTCCTTCTACTCGTGGGAATGAGTAGCACCCATGAAATGGGTGGTCAGTATGCTATGTACTAAGTAAGGTAACCATGCAGTAAGGCCAATACACAACAACACATGATTCAAACATGATAACATAACAACTTGCAATCATTCAAACAAACAAACAAACAAATAAATAAATGCTCAATTATAATTCGGATAAATTAATTATTTAATCTCTGATCAATATTCATTTCACACCATGATTTTTATCAATCCATGTGAGTACGGGAACCCCACTATTATAGCTGGTGAATCAGTCACTTATAGGGAAACATGCACCTAACCACTATCATAGTCAGTGGATCGGTCACTTATAGAGCGGAACGCCCTAACCACTAATATATGCT